>PVJN01009741.1:0-59631 GCA_004026805.1 Lasiurus borealis | reverse complement strand
TTGCTAATAGACAGCCCTTAATTGCCAATATGTGACTCTAGTAGGGATCACACTAACTCATGAGGAATAATTATTGCATTGGCCCAGATCAATTATCAGGAAGTGACAAGTCAGAGCAGCACTGAGGGAACAAGAGACTGCTTGAAAAGATGGTGGAATATTAGGAAAGTTCTGAGGAGATTGGGCCTATAAGGGGAGGAGGAGACATGAGGGTGGTAGGAAATGCCTAGTTAGTTGGAATCAGCGTGGAGAAATTGGTGCATTGGGAACAGAGAGGATATGTAAAGTGAGATAAGGACATATCAAGGATAAATCTGGCCTGCTTCCTTCTTTTGCTGGTGCTGAGGACAGGTAGTTTTGTCTTTCTGTTGATTCTTTCCTTTACCCTCTCCTTCATTATCAGGGTGTTCCAGGTTCTTACAGAGCTTTTTCCTTGGCTGCCTTACTAGAGACCTGGCTCTGGGACTGACTGGGCTTTCTCAATTCTCCTGACTCATCCTGCAGACTCATTGTCCTCTCTAGTGACCTTCTGAGGAACCTGAGCTCAAAGCCTTAACTTTGCTGGCTCAGAGAGGTCTCTGATGAGAGGGAGTTTTCAGCTGACCTATGCTGTAGTATTGTTGGCTTTGCAAGATCTGAACACTATTTGTTTTGCTGCGGGGAGAGGGGATTGAAGAAATGTCCATGATCCTGTCAGAACCTTTTGCACTTTTATAGCATCAGATAGCACTAAAAGGCCATCTTAGGGCCAGAGCAGGTTAACAGGGGGCAAATAGGGAGGGAACATCTGTAATACTTTCAACAACAAACATAAAAAGACTATTTGATGAATTGATGTCAGTAATGAAGAACAGCTATCCAGTGGATTAGAGGCAGAACAGCTGAGGCTAGACCAGAGCTTTAAACCTCATTTATGCTTTCCTTTGAGAAGACTTACATAGTTTAGTCTAAGTATTTATTCAGATATGGCTCTTCAATGTAGTCTCTTCCTACACACATTTGTGGAAGAAAATCAGAGGAAAAAATGTTTGTGTAATATAATCCCTTCCCTTATCACATGTTTTTCTATTTAGAAACAATATTGGGGCTATTCAAAGAGCCTTCTTAAATCACATTATGCCTTCTCCTCAGTGGTATGGAAGGGCTTGGCATAGGGTTAAATGGGAGGTACTCCCTGTCCAAGTAAGTCTGCACTTCATCCTCTAGGCCATCCACTTGACCCATGTTGCTGCCCCCTCCATCTCTGAGAGGTGCCAACCTTATGAATCCTGAAAGTCCCTATAGATCTCTAGATATGGGAAGAGAGTAAGCAGAGAGAGGTACTGCAGCAACTGCCTGTGGTTTGTCCTACTGACCAAAAAATATGTAGTTTATCACTGGTTCAGAATAAACATTTCAGAAAAATCTAAAGAAAAAAAAATTGCTAAAAGGAAGAAGAAATATTAGGAAGGTCATATTCCAATTAGTTTGACCACTGATTTTTATGTAACTCTGGTGAAATCAATGTTTTAAAAAATTAATAATAGTCCTGGCTGGTTTGGCTCAGTAGATACAGCATTGGCCTGCTGACTGAGGGGTCCCAGGTTAGATTCCAGGCAAGGGTACATGCCTGGATTGTGGGCTCAATCCTCAGTAAGGGGTATGCAGAAGGGAGTCGATCAATGATTCTCTCTCATCATTGATGTTTCTGTCTCTCTTCCCTTCCCTTCCTCTCTGAAATCAATAAAAATATATTAAAAATTAATAATGGTGAGAATCTCCAACATTCTTAATGACTGTGGAAGTAGGACTGGCTGTAGAACTGACTCTCACTTATTTTGGTCTCATCTAAGCTTTTCCATCATAGAGAAAAAGGAACAAGAATGAGGTAAGAACGATGTGAATGAATGTGGTATTTATCTGTTGCTTAGTGATAAATTTTTATTATTTTAATGTGCTCTAGAGGTTTTCTTTCATCACTATTTTTTCTCCTGGTGAGAAGGGGTCACCTCTGCTTTACTGATTTTGTCCTATATGTAGTACAGGAGTAGACACAAAGCACAATGCAGCCTGTGACTGGGTTTCTGCTGGCTGCTGGAACTGAGCCCTGGAACTGCAGCCCTGGGTTAGGCCAATGCGTGGCTTTTTCTGGGTAGATAACAGTGACATTGGGTGTCCTTGGACTTTTTGATTTAACTCAACCATAATGTGTTTTGCATTAGTTTGGATTGCCTCTATGACCAGCTGCACTCCTCTCTTTGGTCCCTAGTAAAAATTTCCCATTTTATGCCATACTAGGCTAAGAATTTTCACTATTATACATACCATGAACAACTTGAGGGCAGGACTTACCTATTTATTTCTGTTTTTATCCAGCACATTGTGATTTCTAGTTAACTGAATTGAATTAAATAGGTTCTTTAGTACCTTGCACTTGGCCTTGTATTGCTGATAAGGGGAATCGTTAAAGGAAACTGCCCTTGGAAGAGAGTAGTTACTCCAAAACCAATAGCAAAATTTTCTGTCCTATCTGCAATAATTATATTAACATTACAGTTGCTATACCAGAGGAAGAAGGGAGAAAGAAAAAAGGAGAAATAAACTAACATTTTAAAAAATGAAGATGGGTTTTATTTTTAATGAACTTTATTGGGGTGACATTGGTTAATAAAATTATATAGGTTTCAAGTATGCAATTCTATAATACATCAATTGTATATTGTATTATGTATTTACCACCCCAAGTCAAGTCTCCTTCGATCATCATTTATCCTCCCTATACTTTCTTCTACTTCCCACCACTACCCCTTTACCTCTGGTAATTACCATATTGCAGTCTGTGTTTATGAATTGTTTGTTTTGTTTGTTTGTTTTTTGCTTAGTCTCTTCACCTTTTTCACCCAGCCCCTCCCCCAACCTCCATCCCCTCCGATAGCAGTCAGTCTGTTCTCTATCTGTGAGACTGTTTCTATATTGTTTGTAAGTTAATTTTGTTCATTAGAGTCTACATATGAGGGAAATTATGTGGTACTTGTTTTTCTCTGACTGGCTTATTTCACTTAGCATAATGTTCTCCAGGTCCATCCATGCTGTTGCAAAGGGTAAGGTTTTTTCCTTTACTAATTCTTTTTTATTATTGACAGTATTATAGATGTCCTCCATTTCACCTGCCTTTTAACCCCCAAAACCCTTGCCCCATCCCAGGCCTTCCTTACACTATCTTCTGTGTCCATGGGCTATGCATATATGCATATAAATTCTTTTTGTTAATTACTTTATTGATTAAGGTAATACACATGTGTCCTCATCCCTCCATTAACCCCCCAACCCCCTCCCTCACTCACGCCCTCATGGCCCTGGTGTCTGTGTCCATTCGTTAGGATTATATGCATGCATAAAAGTCCTTTGGTTGATCTCTCCCCTTTACCCCCACCCCCCTGCTCTGCTACCTTCTCTCTGAGGTTTGATGGTCTGATCAATGTTTCTCTGTCTCTGGATCTATTTTTGTTTATCAGTTTATGTTGTTCATCATATTCCATAAATGAGTGAGATCATGTGGTATTTTTCTTTCTCTGATTGGCTTATTTCACTTAGCATAATACTCTCCAGTTCCATCCATGCTGTTGCAAATGGTAAGAATTCCTTTTTTTTTTTTTTTACCGCATCATAGTATTTCATTATGTAGATGTACCACAATTTTCTAATACACTCATCTGCTGATGGGCACCTAGGCTGTTTCCAAATCTTAACTGTGATGAATTTTGCCACTATGAACATAGGGTAGCATATATACTTTCTGATTAATGTTCCTAGCTTATTGGGCTATATTCCTAGGAGTGGGATCACAGGGTAAGATGGGAATTTCATTTATAGTTTTTTGAGAAAACTTCATATTGTTCTCCAAAGTGGCTGCACCAGTCTGTATTCCCACCAGCAGTGCATGAGAGTTCCTTTTTCTCCGCATCCTCACCAACATTTGTCATTTGTTGATTTGTTGATGATTGCCATTCTCACAGGTGTGAGATGATATTGCATTGTCGTTTTGATTTGCATCTCTCAGATAATTAGTGACTGAGCATGTTTTCATATGTCTCTTGGTCTTCCTTCTGTATTCTTTTGAAAAGTATCTATTTAGGTCCATTGTCCATTTTTTTTGATTGGATTGTTTATCTTCATTTTGTTAAATTGTCTGAGTTCCCTGTAAATGTAGGAGATTAAATTCTTATTGATGGTGACATTGGCAAATATGTTGTTCCATGCAGTGGGCTTTCTTGTTGTTTTGTTGATGGTTTCTTTTGCTGTGCAAAAGCTTTTTATTTTGATGTAGTCCCATTTGTTTATTTTCTCTTTATTTTCCATTGCCCTAGGACAGTATGGGTGAAGAAGTTCCTTAGGCATAAGTCAGAGATTTTGCTGACTGTGGATTCCTTTAGTATTTTTATGGTTTCCCGTCTTATGTTTAAGTTCTTTATCCATTTTGAATTTATTTTTGTGTATAGTGTAAGTTGGTGGTCTAGTTTCACTTTTTTTGCATGTATTTGTCCAATTTTCCCAACACCATTTGTTAAAGAGACTGTCTTGACTCCATTTTATGTTCGTGCCTCCTTTGTCCAATATTAATTGGGGATAATGGTTTGGGTCGATTTCTGGGTTCTCTATTCTATTCCATTGGTCTATATGTCTGTTCTTATGCCAGTATCAGACTGTTTTAGGAACAATGGCTTTGTAATACAGCTTGAAATCTGGTATTGATAACCAACCCACTTCGTCTTTCTCAGGATTTATGTGGCTATTTGGGGTCTTTTTTTATTCCAGATGAATCTTTGGAGAGTTCGTTCTAGGTTTGTGAAATATGCCATTGGTATTTTAATGGGGAGTGCATTGAATCTATAGATTGCTTTGGGTGGTATGGACATTTTGATGATGTTGATTCTACCAATCCATGAACACGGTATGTTCTTCCATCTCTTTATGTCTTCCACTATCTCTTTTTTCAGTGTCAGTAGTTTTTCGTATATAGGTCTTTTATCTCCTAGGTATGTTAATTTTTTTGGTGTGATGGTAAATGGGTTTGGTTTTTTAGTCTCTCTTTCTGTACATTCATTATTGGTGTAAAGAAATGCCATCGATTTATTGGCATTGATTTTGTATCCTGTTACATTGCCAAATTCATTTATTAAGTCTAATAATTTTTTGATGGAATCTTTAGGGTTTTCTATGTTCAGTATCATGCATCTATGAATAAGAACAGTTTTACTTCTTCTTTTCCAATTTGGATGCCTTTTATTTCTTCTTCTTGTCTGAGAACAATGGCTAGTACTTTCAGTACTATATCGAACAAGAGTGGTGAGAGTGGGCATTCCTCTCCTGTTCCTGTTCTTAGGGGAAATGGTTTTATTTTTTGTCCATTGAGTATGATGTTGGCTGTGAGTTTGTCATATATGGCTTTTATGATGTTGAGGTATGATCCTTCTATTCCCGCCTTAGTAAAGGTTTTTATCAAGAAAGGATGTTGGATTTTGTCAAATGCTTTTTCTTCATCAATTGATATGACTATGTGATTTTTTTTATTTATCAATTTGTTTATGTGATGTATCAGGGTTATTGATTTGGGAATATTGTACCATTTTTGCATCCCCGGGATAAATCCTACTTGATCATTGTGTATGATCTTTCCGATGTATTGTTGGATCCAATTGGCTGGGATTCTGTTGAGGACTTTGGCATCTATGTTCATGAGGAATATTGGCCTATAATTATTTTTCATTGTATTATCTTTATCTGGTTTTGGTATTAAGGTGATGCTGGTGGAAGTGTTCTTTCCTCTTGAATCTTTTGGAATAGGCCGAAGAGGATAGGTTTTAGTACTTCCTTGATTGTTTGGTATAATTCCCCCCCTTGAAGCCATCTGGCTCAGGGCTTTTGTTTGCTGGGAGCTTTTTGATGACTGCTTTAATTTCTCCCATAGTTATTGGTCTATTGAGATTGTTAGAATCTTCCTGTTTGAGTTTTGTAAGGTTGTATTTTTCTATGAATATGTCCATTTCCTCCAGGTTTTCTAGTTTGTTGGAGTAGAGTTGTTCATAGCATTTTTTTAAACAATCCTTTGTGTTTCTTTGGGGGTCTGTTGTTATTTTACCTCTCTCATTTCTGATTTTTTTTAAATTTGAGTCCTATCTCTTTGTTTCTTTGTGAGCCTGGCTAGAGGTTCATCAATCTTATTTATCCTTTCAAAGAACCAACTCTTGGTTTCATTGATCTTTTGTATTTTTTTAATATATTTTATTGATTTTTTACAGAGAGGAAGGGAGAGGGACAGAAAGTCAGAAACATGGATAAGAGAGAGACATCGATCAGCCGCCTCCTGCACACCCCACACTGGAGATGTGCCCGCAAGCAAGGTACATGCCCCCGACCGGAATTGACCTGGGACCTTTCAGTTCGCAGGCTGATGCTCTATCCATTGAGCCAAATCGGTCTCGGCTTGTATTTATTTTTTTTAGTCTATATGTCATTTATTTCTGCTCTGATCTTTATTATCTCCTTCCTTCTGCTCACTCTGGGCTTTTCTCTTCTTGTCCCCTCCACCCACATCCCCATTGAGATCTGTTATTCTGTTCTATGCATCTATTCCTCTGGAACTATTTTATTCCTCAGTTTATTTTATAAGGTTTTCTTCTTTTTTTTATGGCTGAACAGTATTTTATTGTGTATATGTACTACAGCTTTTTTATCCACTTCTCTACTGATGGGCATTTGGGCTGTTTCCATATATTGACTATTTCAAATAACGATACAATGAACATAGAGGTGCATATGCTCTTTTAAAGTAGTGTTTTGGATTTCTTTGGATACATTCCCATTTTTAACTTTTTTGAGGTAGCTCTATCCCACTTTCTACAGTGGGTGGGCCAATCTGCATCCCCACCAACAGTACACAAGGGTTCCTTTTTTCTCCATTTCTACACCAATACTTGTTTGTTGGTTTAATTGCTGATAGTCATTCTGACAAGTCTGAGGTGATATATCATTGTGGTTTTTATTTATGTTTCTCTGATGATTAATGACATTGAGCATCTTTTCATATGTCCGTTTGCCACCTGTATGTCCTCTTTGGAGAAATGTCTATTCAGATCCTTTGCCCATTTTTAACTGAAATTTTTTTTTTGGTGTTGAGTTTTTAAGTTCTTTATAAATTTTGGATATTAAATTCTTATCAAACATATCATTAGCAAATATGTTCTTCTATTAAGTGGGTTGTCTTTTCATTTTGTTGATGGTTTCCTTTACTGTGCAAAAACATTTTAGTTTGATGTAGTCCCATTTGTTTATTTATTTTTTTTGTTCCCCTTGCTCAAGGCAATACAGTGGTACCTCGAGATACGAGTTTAATTCGTTCCGTAACCTTGAAGCGTGGGAAACTATGAGAGTTGCGGTAAACTGGTGGGTCGTGTGCAGATCCGCACAATTATTCCTATCTCAAATGTTGCTCGTATTTCAAAGCAAAAATCGCTCGCTCGATGGCTTGTATCTCAAAAATCTTGTATGTTAGGGCACTTGTATCTCGAGGTACCACTGTATATCAGAAAAAATATTGCTATAAGACATGTCTGAGATTTTACTGCCTACATTTTCTTCTAGGATATTTTCAATTCACTCATGTGTATGGTGTAAGAAGATGGTCTAGCTTCATTTTTTTTTCATGTATCTGTTCAATTTTCCAAACACCATTTATTGAATAGACAATCTGTACCTAATTTTATGTTTTTGCCTACTTTGTCAAATATTAATTTACTACAAAGTTTTAGGTATATTAAAATTGAATGTTTAAAAAAGTTATTGAACTTATTGGAGTGACATCGGTTAATAAAATTATACAGCTTTCAGGTGTACAATTCTATAACATATCATCTATATGTATTGCAAATTCACCACATAAGTCAAGTCTTCTTCTGTCACCATGCACGCTCTTATACCTTCTTCTATTTCCCCATATCCCTTTTCCCTCTGGTAATCACCACAGGGTCTATGCGTGTGTTTTTCTCTTCTTTTTAAAAAAATATATTTTTATTGACTTCAGAGAGGAAGGGAGAGAAACATTGATGATGGGAGAGAATCATTGACTGGCTACCTCTTACACATCCCCTTCTGGAGATGGAGCCTGCAACCCGGGCATGTGCCCTTGCTCAGAATCGAACCTGGGATCCTTCAGTCCACAGGCCGATGCTCTTATCTACTGAACCAAACTGACCAGGGATTTTTTTTAATCCCTTCACCTTTGTCCTTTTTAATTTATTTTTATTTTTTCCCTATTGCCTTCCCCAACCCCCAGTACATGCCCTCACCTTTCTTCCTCCTCTTTACCCCCCATTGCCCTGTATCCACTGGCTATGCCTACACACATGCCTACAAGTCCTTCGGTTGATCTCCTACAGGCCCTTCCCCCCAACCTCCCCCATTCTGATAGTTGTCAGTATGTTCTTTGTGTTCATGAGTCTAAGAAACTAATATTAAAAAGATTCATGTAAATGGGATTCTTGCAAGGTTGCTGTTGCTTTTTAATCCTCTCCCAAGAATATGTTTATTTAGTTGAGAGAGAAAAAAGGAGAGAGCTAGATTGAGGGAAACATCCATGTGAAAGAGAACTATCAATCGGTTGCTTCACATATGTCTGCACTGGGGATCAAACCTGCAACCTAGGCATGTGCTGTGATCAAGAATCAAACCTGCCATTTTTCAGTGTACAGCACATTGCCCCAACCAACTGAGCCACACTGGCCAGGGCAGAAACTAACATTTTAAAGTTTCCTGTTTGTATTAGAAAATTTATATGCCCTGCCTTGTTCAGTTCTTACAGTGGCTCTTTTAGATAGCGATAATCACATCCCCTTCTGGAGATGGAGCCTGCAAGGAAGCTGAGTAAGAGAAGTGACTTCTCTAAAAATCTTATAGCCTAGCAAGTGGTAGAACAAATATGCCAATCTATGTTCTCCTAGTATATCATGAAATAGCAGCAGAATTTGGGGGAACCTTTACTTGGGCTTGTTCCATGCATGTTTTCTGGACACCAGTTACTTAAGGACAAGAAATTCCACTTGTAAATAGCCCAGTGTTTTTTTTTTTTTTTTTTTTACTTGTCAGATGTTGAAATGTCAAGCATCAAAATGAAGTCACCTCATAGTTTCCATCTTTGGAAGTTGTTTAATTTTCATTCATCCTTGTCAGTGTAATTATAAGGATTTCCCTCAGTTTTCACCTTTGGAGCAACCAGTGATTCTTCAGACAAGAGCATTATACCTAAGAGTTATCTAAGAATGCAGATTCCTTATTACCTTCCCCTCCCCCAAGATGAATTCTATAGGTCTGTGACTTTGCATTTTGACACCACTGACAACACTTTCAGAAACACTGGTGCATAGCAGGATATTCTCAAAGTGTACAATCAGATCTTCAATCAAGTGGTATATGATCAAATAGATTTTGGTAACTCTAAGCTAACAGAAAGAAATTGACTTATTTTTCTGCATGACCTTCACAGATCTCTTCTTAAATTCATGTGCATTGTTAATGTTAAAAAATCACAGAGGCACAATTATCTCATGATTAAACCTTTTAATCCAGTAGTATTTCATGTCTGTAATAGTGCCTGGTACGCAGCAAGCCCTTACTAATTGCTATTTATTACAGAGGCACCTACTCTTGCTTTAGTCTTTATTTCTGTTGTGAGAAGAGAAATATAGCTTAACTTCATTATCTAGGGCTAAGTTTAGGTTAAGATTAGTCTTAAAGTCTGAGTTACAAATTGTTCTTTGGTAAACATTGAACTTTATATAGAAACCTTCAAAGGCTAAAGTAGGACTGCTGAAATATTGTGCATGGACAAGTTCCAGATCCTATGTCCTGCTATAATAAATAGATGAAAGACTATGAACTAAACTTAACCCCATGTTTGACAATAAGTGATTCTTAAGTATCTTAAAAACTTATGTTAAATAGCTTATTAAAATAAATTACTTAAAAGAGCCTTTCCTTCCTTATATAAGGTGATAATATATTTAGCTCATCTTTGAGTGAACATCCCAAATTTGGAATTGGTAAGGCCTAAGAGAGTTTTATTGCTTTATGATTCTTAAACTTTATTGTATCTACCAGTGATCTGGGGCATTTGTTAAAATGAACATTCATAAATCCTGATCTCAAGGGTGGACTTGGGTATCTGCATTTTTAACAATCACTCCAAGTGATTCCTATGAAAAATTTTTCTAGGAATATTTCTATTTGGAGTGGCTCTTAAAGCTTTCAGGCCACTGAGAGTAGAAGGACTGGCTTCTTGTACTAAGGGGTAGATCTAATAACAAGGAAAAGTCAATTCATCATCTCATAGGAAATTGCCCTGCTCAATATGGCTAAGTTTGGGTAATTTTACTTTCTGTGTCTATTTTTTCTTTATTTGGCCTGAAGTAATTCTGGAGAATGCCTTCAACCTGTTCCCATTTAGTGCTCTGAAAGCTAAAAGTAATCAGCTGTTAACCCTGTGTTTCATAGGATAACAAGCTCTGTGTAAAGGATAAATGGAATTTACTGTTGGCATTGACTTTAGGATTGGTTTTCACACTAAGGTTTTAGTTCCAAGAAAACAGAATATGGAATTTATTATTAAATTGAATGTATTTTCTCTCTTTTGGTGGTTTGGTTTTACTTTATAGTGGAAAGAGCATGACCTTTAGGATTGAACCTATCTAAATTAACATTCCAGCTCTGGCCTTTCTAGTAGCATGACCTTGGGAAAATGTCTTAACTTTTTTGACCTTCTCTTTATCTTAAAGTTTATTTAAAAACTAGAGGCTGGTGCACGAAATTTGTGCACAGAAGGGGTGTTCCCTCAACCCTGCCTTCACCCTCTGCAATTCAGGACCCCTACACCTTTTTCTTATCTAGCTAAACTCTTCTCATTTAAAAATTAACTGAAATATCACCTACTCTAGGAAATCCTCTTTGAACAAATGTGTTTACAATCTGTATTAAGTATTTTCATAGTATACCATTCTTTTTCTTTAATAGATACTTAGAATGGATGCAATGTGATTTTCATTCTTGCATCTGAAATTCTTCCTCGTGCTCTTGTAATAGCAAAGCTTATCCAATTTACATTTGCCCTTCAAGGGCTTATATTTGGTTCAGTTTCTAGTTGGCTTCCTGCTTTTTTTTAAGCAATAAATTTGGGTTGTGATAGTAAGCCTCACTTTTAATCAAGGCTGTAGGTCTCTCTATCTGAATATTTCTATAATACCTATCACTTTAGCATACCAGAGATTGTGTTCATTTATAGAAAATAACAATAAATGTCACTTGATAGCTTGATCTTTTAGTAATATTTTATAGCAAGATGTATTATTCTAGTAATTTAACTATTACTAAACTGAGGCAAAAAGAAATAAATTATATTGAGCAATAAAGAATGACTCAAATATCAAAGCATAGTACACTTAGGGTCTCCCTTGTCCTGTGCCTCAGTTATCATAGCATAGTACACAGTTCATATGGAACTCAGCTTCATTTAAAATAGGAAGGGATGCCATACTCATGAAGCAATTACTTCCACACACATTTTTTTAAATTTAATTCACAGCACATACTCTTTGTACTAATTATTGGAAAATCATCCTAGCAATTGACTCTGTTCCTTTCTGTATTGTTGCCTTACATTCTGATGTTATTACTGCGCTTTATCATCCACTCACTCTAACAAGATTGTGAAATTTTTAAGGGCAGAGATCATGACTTGAGCTTGTGTTTCTCTATCATGGTGCCTAGATAAATACTCAAATGCCATCTAGTCCAAATGACTGTGATGAGAGAGACCCACTGTTGCTGCAGACCTCTGATTTATATTTAAGGGGTCTCACTTGTTCTGCGCCTTTACAGAGGGGTGAGTAGGGGCTGAGGGATTTTGAAGAAACCCAGACAGAATTCTCCTCCTAAAAGATTTTGCTAAGCTGACGACTGGGACAGCCGGTCATTTGTCCAATTAAAACCCGGACACACAACAATAACAAAGGCACTGGTCTCCTGCTGATGCATGGGGGTCAAACCCCAGCCTGCAGGGACTCACCCCTGCAATCAGGAACAGGCTGCTGGATAGACCTGGGTTAGTGCTCCTAACTCTGGGGAGAGGGAGACTTTGCATGGCTGCAGGCTATAGGCCCTGGACTCTGTACCATGCCCTTGCCCAGGTTGGTCAGTGGAGTGGCTTCTTCGCCCACCTTGTGATCGCTGTGCAGCTCAGCCTGGCCTGTTCTTCCCGTGGTCGCAGGCCCCTTGGCCTGGGCTCTTCACCGCATGATCACAGGGCAGCTTGGACCCAGGCAGGCAGCAAGGACTGCCATAGCAATTGGGGCTTGGACCTGGGCAGGTGGAGGGACTTGGACAGGACAGGCAGTTCCTGGCGCTACCCCCACTGCCTACCCAGTCCCCTACTGAGGGTTGGATCCCACTGGCAGCATAGGGCAATGTCTGCTTTGCCTGAGTATGCAAATTTATCCACCATCTTTGTTGAGTTAATTTCAATATCACTCCTGATTGGCTGTGGGTATAGTGGAGGTACAGTCAATTAGCATTTTCCTCTTTTATTAGTGTAGATAGCAATCTCAGAAGATTGATGGGATTATTAAATGAGGTAATTTATGTAAAGCCCTGTTTCTTGCACATAATAGATGCTCACTAAGTATAAATGATGCTTCATTAGAAACAACTAATGCAATTCTCAATGTGTTTTTCCATGCAGGTCATTTGTCTGAGCAAAAGTTCATGTAGAAACCTCCACTTCTCTAGGCTTCAGTTTCCTTATTCGTAAGATGGGAATAATCCTGGTACCTACATCACAGGTTTGTTGAGAGGATTTAAATGACATAATACTTGTAAAATCATATAGCAAATGCTTGGCACAACATAAAAGTTCAATGTTAGCTGCTATTATTACAGATATTATTGTTACCTATCATTCTGCTATTGACACTGCAAAAACTCTCCAAACTAATTGAACAAATAGTGTTGTTGTTTTAGATAGAAGACTGTGGGATGATTTCTTGATTCCATAAAATGTTATGTTATTATTAATTTGTGCCAAAAACCTAAATATAACTTTTGGCACATAACAGCTACTTATTTGTCACTGGCACCATTATTACCTAGAGCTTTTGATAGAATAAACTGAACTGACATTTTCTTGAACCTATTTAAGCCTGAAATTGTGACAATACAACATAGTAAAAGTGACCTCTAAGGATATCTTAAGTGCCCAAAAGATGATGTTTCTAAAGAAGTGAATATTCTGAGTTTCAAAATGAGATAGCATATTATTCCTTTTAAAAACAGAACTTTGGAATTTCTCATTTGAAAATAAAGAAAAGGCAGGTTAGTTTGAAATCTCAAGGTAAGACTTTTTGCATTTTATATAATAATTTGGGCAATGTTTACTCACCTTAAAAAAAAATCTAGGTTTTTTTTTGTTGTTGTTTGTTTGTTTGTTTGTTTGTTTGTTTTTTGAGAGACAGGACTTTCACGATCCTGTCATTCCAAAGATGGCCTTTTATTTATGTACATGAATTCCTTCCAAGACAGTGCTGGATCATCAATGAAAGATAACTTTATGTGCAGTCAGTATGCTTTTAGTCATGAGTAAGTTTTTTTTTTTTCTCTTTTAAAAATTGATAAACTTTGTATGACATATTTAGTGGTTCTCTAGTAATTTGAATACCCAAGTCTATTAATTTGAAAGTTCCAATCCCTGACAATGCTTAATAACAAAACTATATGATAGAATAAAGTTAGTCCATCAAGTGGATTTTTTATATGCACTAAGGTGGCATGTGGTATATGTGTGTGAGAGAAGAAGGAGGGAGGAGAGAAGCACAAGAGAGCAGAGTAAGAGTGGAAGCCAGCTGTTATAATATTGTGTGTAGTTTTTTAAAAAAA
This sequence comes from Lasiurus borealis, assembly GCA_004026805.1. Classification (NCBI taxonomy): domain Eukaryota; kingdom Metazoa; phylum Chordata; class Mammalia; order Chiroptera; family Vespertilionidae; genus Lasiurus; species Lasiurus borealis. Next base: position 45,678 of record PVJN01009741.1, on the reverse strand, counting down.
TTTTGACAGAGATTTGAGGGCCTCTTGACCTAGCCACTGATTTTTACTACTTTAGACAAGTCACTGAATTTCTCCTGTTGAAGGAGAGATTATCATATATCATGCCTTGTTGATACACTGACACATTTATATTTCATGGATCAAGAGAACTCCTTTGTTTGTAAGGTCTTACAAATTCAGATATTTTTTGGGTTTCAGAGAGAGAGGAAGTGACAGGGATAGATGGAAACATTGATAAAAGAACCACTGATCAGCTGCTTCCTGCATTGCCCCCTATTGGGGATCAAGCCCACAACCCAAGCATGTGCCCTGACTGGAAATCAAACCAGTGACCTCTTGCTTCATGAGTCCATGCTTGACCACTGAGCAACATCTGCCAGGCCAACGGTTGCTTTTTTTAAACTCTTTCCATACCAACATATATTCATTGTGTGCTCCTTGGACTCAGGCACTTCACTACTGCTTTTTAATTGGAACAAGAAAACATTTTTATTCAGTATTTGTGGAGATGGCTGGGGTCTCACTCAAACAACTCTCTTAAAGGTGTTAAGTATAGCACCCAAAGTATGTGTGAAGGAAAATTATCAGTAGAAATTACATTATGATATTATGTCCTCTTGAATGTCTTCAAGAGGGTTCATTACACTCCAGAGCCTATTTCTGTGCAATATATGAAGTTAGTATTTGTAGCTCTTTGTTGATGATGTTGTTTAATTCTGCCATTCTGACTGGTCATAATGCCTTCACTTGGATTAAAAAATTGTCTCATTTTCTAAATATATAAATTAAATGAAACAAGGTAAATGATTTCTGACCCATATACATTTTTGAAAGGCCAATATTATGCATAAGCAACAGGATATTTTTCTGAAATGTACCTTATATCTATTTTCAAAAAAGGCACAGCGTGGTCTCCAGGCATCTCAAACATACATATTCTCACATAAATATAGAAAGCAAACACAAATTAAATATGAATAATTCAGTAAAAGCCCAACTTTATGAAGGTTATATACTCATATCAATTACTAAAACACAAAGTGGGCAGAAGTAGCTATAAAACCTTCAATATTAAAATAATTGCAACTTGTTTAAGTCAAATAAAGGATCTTATGTATATCCCATTGACATTCAAAGCCATAGAATGATAGATATAGAAGGTATTGAAAGTATTACACATGGACTTTGGATATTATTCTGTTTAAACCCTTCATTTTATTGATGAAGAAACTCAAGCTCAAAAGGGAGAAGTGACTTTCCTCATGCCACAAAGAGAGTAGGTAGAAAATCAGAGGAGAATCCAGAAAGTGCAATATCAGCAGAAGCTAAGGAAAGAGGGAACTTCAAGAGTGGATAAGACCAGTGCACCATCATAAACAGATTGAGGATGAACAAATAAAGAACTGCTCCTGGATTTGATAAGAAAGATATCACTGGTGAACTTAAAAGAGGAATGTCGGTAGAACAGTGGGAATAAAAGCAGACTGTGGGAGAGAAAATCGAGGCAATTCAGATTAAAATAATTGAGGAAGTGAGAGGAGGAAGATGACTGGAAATAGCAGATTGAAAGAGTGATTTTTTTCTTAAATATGAAGATTTGATTTTTTAAAATGAAGCTTTGAGCATGTTTTGAAAAGGAAAAAAAGAAGTCCTGAGACCCCAAGTTAATTATATTTCCATGATAGAAAATAATTGTGGCTTTGATCAGCCCCTCCATAGTAGCACTACCTCCCAAAGAAAAAAATACAACAATATATAACCTCAAACCTAACAGCATTCAAAATAATTGTGTAGAAGGAAGGGCACAGGTCAAAAGTCAAATGATAGAGACATCAAGGCTATATTCAGCAGTATGAGGAGAGACCAACTACCAACTTTCCCATAGTTATCTTTTTTCCAGTATTTTTTCTCATTTTATTTATTTATTTTTAAATTTATATTTGTTGTTGAAAGTATTACACATGGACACAGACAACAGTGTGGTATGATTATCTTTGATAAGCATATGGACTCAGTACCTTCTCTTACTCTTAAAACTCATACTGAAGCCATAACATTTTATTTAACTTTCTTGACACATTGTAAGTTTGAAACATATATCAAGAATATTTCTCAAGAAAGGCACTGAGTATGTTTATTCCTGGTTGAATTCCTAATAACTGGGCTAAGTTGGGTGGGCGTGAAAACATGGCTTCCCTCAAATTATGAACATAAAAACTCATCTTTTTGTGGTTGTAAGTCTTGACCAAGGTTTAGATTGACATCAGTTGTTTAACAATAGATGTTCTGGATGGTAGTTGACTTAGATTTCCAATGAGCTTCATAGATGGTTAAGGCAGTTTAAAGTATTATTGGTGACTGCAGACCTGCGAATTAACACCATTCATGCCTGTGAGTTACATCAAAAGCCATCAGTCTACGACAACAATGTGAATTTAGAGCTGAAAGAGTATTTAATTTAAGTATTCTGCAACTATACCTTGCAGGATTATCTCATTTAATTCTCAGTAATAGCCATGTGTAGTAGATTTTATTAACCCCATATTACAGTTTGGAAAACTAAGACTCAGGGAGGTTTAGAGATATGTACATGATAATAGAGCAGTTAAGTAGCAGAGTTGAGCTGTAAATCAAAATCTGACTCCAAATTATTACACATTCTATTAGGCTACCACTTTAGGCCCTCCATCCTTCTTTCCATTTCTGTTCCATATAATTTTTCGCTATCACTAATTCTGTTTCACTCTCTTTAAGAATTCTATCTTAGAGCTCTCTTTTCCTATCTAAATCTGCTTTCATGATAGGATTTGCTATGTGAGTCACATACATCATGATATGAATTTAGACAGTGTCAACTCTTCCAAAGGGATTTGTATCTTATATATATTCAATGTAGGATGAAAGTTTGGGCCCTCTGTTAAAGGCACTCTGGGCATCAGTGAGCAAGGAGGAAGAGCTATTTGGGAGCAAGGGTCAGAGAAGCATCTAAGCACCTGTGATATACAGTCAGGTAAGTAGCGTCTCTTCTGCTTATGTATAAAGCTGGCACTGGTCCCATGCTTAAACTGGGTGTGTTTGGACAAAGGGAGATGAAAAAATATGACCTTTAAGGTCCTTTCTGTCCCAGAGATTCAATGAGTCTATGATTTGATGACTCAGAGGGGTGAGGGATTATCTAGTAATATTAAGTGGGAGAGATCAGGCCAAAAAGAAATCTACTTTCTGACTCCAGTGGTCTGAATTGGTTACTCAGAAACACCACAAAATAGCTCAAACCCCTGCTTCATTTGGTCAAACAATCATTCTCTGAGTATCCTTGTTTCTCTAAGGAGAATCATCGTTCCTTAAAAAGTGTATGTGTGTGCGTGGAGGGGTGGGGGAAGTGGAAGACTAAAATAGAATACTAATTAATTTTGGAGGGACCCTTATAACCTACTCACTCTATCACCTTTATTTTACAAAGGGCCTGAGACTCAGGACGGTCATTGCTTGTTAGAGACAGAGATGGAGCTGGAACCCAGGACCCCTGGCTTCCAGAGTTCTGTTTAACATACCGTGCTGTATGCTAATATCCTTTCCCAAAATTAACATACCCTGGTGTCTGCTAATATCCTTTACCAAAGTATTATTTTCATTTACTCCTTAGCAAGACCAAAAAAATACAACCAGGTTTAGCAAGGTAAACAACTGCCTCACCACTCAATCCTTTCCCACTAGGGGCTTGTTCTTTTGCACAATTTGATATCCCAGTAAATCATTAGGCCTGAGATGTATATATTTAATTAAAATGAACTCTTGTCTTCTTTTCCACTTAAACTGTCTTCTGAGCAGTAAGAGAAAGGTGTTTGGTTTGTGTGGTAGTTCTATCTGCCAGTAAAGGGAAGTACTGAGCCTGACATGGTTGACCAGAAGATGTGTTCCAACACATTTCCTATCTGGTCAACTGATGCAGATGGGAGCTTTGTAGGCATTACTGCTTTTGGTCTTTCCTTTTAGGACTGTTGGGTGGACTAGTGTACAGTGCTGAGAAGATTGATCTAATGACTAGCATCCCACCTCCCACCTGAATGCCGAGGCTATTCCTGTGCCTGCCTGCTGCCTCAGCTTGATTTGCCTGACTAATTTTAGTCTTAATGGCAATGACACATGCAGATAGCAAATGCATTTAGCAGGGAGAAAACCTCACTGAAGTAGAAGCCTAATTCTAACTTGCACACTAGTTTGAGCAAAGAAAACCTGTAGATCTGAAAGAGTTCAGTAACTTACTTCCTAGGAGACCTGGAATTTGTGGCTCTTCCAGCATAATATAGCATGGTATTGTGGCTAAAACTGAAGGCTCTGCGGTCATGCTAACTGTGTTTAAATCCAGCTCTGTCACTTACTACTTGTGTAGCCTTGGGCAAGTTACTTAACCTCTCTTCTGCCTCAGCTTCCTCATCTGTGAAACAGATCTAAGTCATAGGGATGTTTTGATGATTGAAAAAGTAAATACATGTAAATCACTTAGAAGGGTGCCTGAAACATAGAAAACACTGTGTTAGCTCTTATTATTTCCAATGCTATTTGTAGCAGTATCTCCAAAGGAGTTATAGGAAGAACAAATGAAGGTATGGTTTTCTGCAATTGTTTGAAATTGCCATTCTTCCGATTCCTAGAATTTTTTGGCAAATTAAAATATTGAGGTGATTTCCCCTCAACCAGGTATGATAGCATCATTGTGATCCCTTATTCTCTAAATTGAAGCTGAAAATTCTTGCATAGATAATCTTGAAGGCACATGCATTTTCTCCAAAGAAGGGAGTGGTCCTGTTGCTGCGGTAGAAATGAATACCGTGATGAGTACATAGAAAGTGAAGGGCCCTTGTAAATAAAGTAGCAAACTAGCAATGATTTTGCCAGTAGTTTTATAACAAATGTATTGAAACAGTTCTCAATAACTACAATTTCTAACTTAGAGCTGCACTCAAAGCATTTAGTAAACATGCCATTTGGTATTGTAAACAACATCTAATCAAAGCATCTTTATAATTAGATATCACATATAATATTGCTCAAAATTATGTTCTGCCAGGTGAGATGTCATTCCCTGGGATACTGAAATCAACTGTTTGTTAGGCCTTTGTTATTATTAAAAAGAACAGGTTGGGGATACCAAGAGAGACTCATAAATGAAAGTGCTTAATTTTAATTAGCAAGAGAGAGAGAACAAAACCAATATGAGTAGCCTGTATGGGGAACCCCTTGCCAGTAAAACCTGCCTCAAAAAGTAAGACTCTATATTAATTTAAATCAGACAGGCATTGGCACTGCATTCTTTTATTTTTCATTAACATTTTGATTTAGAACAACAGATTGCTGCAGTGAGGGGACAAGAACAGCAGCCAGTGAGCCATCTGCCTAGCATCTTGCTGATGATTCCACTAGCAAAAGAAGCCAGTGACTCTGGAATGTATGCAAGAGGGACACACACCATTAGCTAAGTGACAGGATGAAAGATGGGAAACTTTGCTGGGTCAGAGAAGACAGAGATGGAAAAAACAAAGCAGACCCCATTCTGATTGGAACTTGAAAAGATCCAAATATTTTGAAGCAGACCAATAAGAAGGCAATATGTGATGGGTTTGCTTGCATGAATTTCTTTTCTTTGAAACTATGGTTGGGACAAGAAAAGGGCAGTGGCAAGTTAAAAGCATAGTAATTTGCATTGCAAGTCATATGGGACATGTTTTCCAGTTCAGTGAAAATTTTCCCCTTTAGACACACCAATTCTTGAGCCATTTGAGATGGAAATCTTTCTAAAATGGAACCCCCCCCCCTCCTTGACTTTTAAAACACAATAGAACAGTGGCACACCAAGGCAGGGATGGTGGGAGCGGTGCGCCCAGGATGCAAACAATAAGAGGGTGCATTGTGTGTAGAGAATTTAAAAATAGTAATAAACTGTCTAAAAATCTTCCTTTTATTAAAATCATTATAAACAGACAATTAAATGAACTATCAGTGAAAAAATATCCTTCTCAGCTGGAATGGACCTCTTCCATCACCCCTTTCCCATGGTACACCAATGCAATAGAATCAACACATTTCAGTTTTTTATTTACACATCTGGATATTTATCAGGAACTGCAGTTCCAGTGCTGGCTGTTTTGCCCAGGAGATTATTTGTCCCTGTACTTGGTAGCCCCAGATCACTGGATCTTTATAGTGGGTAATCCTGCATGCTATTCTCTCACTGTCAACTGACACATTTCAGTATGCCTTCTTCTAAGAGCACCCCATTTCTAATATGTTATCTTTGGTAACATAAGAAGTATTGAACGTTGTCAGACTCACAATGAGAGAAGAGATAGAAGACTATGAAAATAGACTAAAAGCACAGTAATCTGTGTCCTTTGCATAATAAGGCATGAAGGTGTGGGATGCATTGTAGAAAGTTTTTCTTCAAAAATGGTTAAAATAAAAATAGTACTTGTACTGCTGAAAAATATGTGCTTCAATTATCTGGAATATTAGCTTATATGAAGTCACTCCTTCACAATGCTAGTTAAATGGAGATAGCACGGTTATCAGAAAGAGCACAACATTAGGAGACAGGGTTAAGTCTTACCCCTGCCACTTACTGGGTACAGTACTTAAGGTCTCTGACAGTTTAGTTAACTGTCAAGTGAGTATAATAATAATATTTGTCTTGCTTACTTTACTCTGATGTGAATTTTCTACCAGCCTTTATCCATGCATATTCCCAGTAAAGTGCCACCAGTCAGTGCAGGCCACCATCTCTCTCACCCTCCCTTACAGTGGACCTGGGTACATACTTTTAGGATGATATGTATCTCTTTACTTCCTTACTTGCTTGACTCAATAAACTCTTAAGGTACATTTATATTCATACATATACCCCAGTTAGTTATTGGGGTCTTTCCCCCAAAGATTGGGGGCTTTTCACTCAGAAAAGCCTAAGAAAAGAAACTCTCTTTAAGTAACCCGTATAAGATGAGTCATGGAGTTTCCAGGTAAAAATTGACCCCCTTGACAATGGTCAACTAGAGTTACATTAAGAGAAGATATCTTTCCCCACCTCCCCTCCATCTCCAAACACACTCCACATAGCAAAACATAAGACTTGAGGAATAATGATCCTTTATTAATCTTTCTTGCAATCTCATCAACTTTGATGCTATGCCATCTCAGCTTCAGTGAGAATCCAAGAAAGGAAGAGTGACCTTTTTCTCACCTTACAGTTTAACTTTACACCCTAAACTAAAAAGGTTACATACTGTTCAGCACGATGAATGGATAAGTCATACAAGAGAGTCACAATTTGGATCCTCCCTCTCTATCAGGTGGGACTGGCTCTACAGGGAGGTAAAAGTAGCTTCCATCTAAGTAGTGTGATTTGGAAGGTAACCCAAATGCCACCAGGCATATCCCTCTCATTGGCCTGTTAAGTTTCCAGAATGACTCTGCTAAATTATCAATATGCCATTGTAGGGACCAAAATATGAGGGCACTGAGAAGCTGAACAATTTGCCACTGCTTACAAGTTATGCTCTTGATTACTAACTTGATTTATTGATTTACTGGCTTTGATTTTCGATGTTGAGCTAAAAGTAGAGAGTGGGGAAGTATGCCCACTGGTGATACGATTTACAATGTGCCCAGCATTGTTCGGAGCATTTGGTATTAATTCTCATTTAATCTTGATAATCACTCTAGAAGGGAGGCATGATTGTGACTATTGTTCAATAAATGAGGAAACTGAAGCACTGAGTGTTTAGGTCACTTGCTGAAGGTCACATAAATAGAAGTTGCAGAATCAGTATTCTAACCCAGGTCAGCTTTAGCTCTAAAGCCCACACAACACTGCCTCTAATATTTGGAGCCCAAACATGCCTACTGCACTAGACAAAACAAAAGCCTGGTATAGAACCAGTTTGCCTCAAAGCAGTTGAGGGTTTGGGGAGTGGGGGAATAAACCATGAAGTATACATTCCAAAGCTCAGGTCTGCTGCAAAAGCCTATCTTGACTGAGTTACCTTGGTGAAGTCTGGAGCATCTTCTGAGCATACTGAGAACCTCAAGCTCCTGAGCAAGGAAGGTCAAGGAAAGGTGCAGAGACTCCCCCGCCCCTCCCCCCGCAAAAAAAAAACACACAAACAAACAACTCTTCAAGAGAATCTTGTGCTATAATCTGACTTAAACATTTGAAACTAGAAAGGACATTTGGAGGTTACATAGTCTAACACTCTTATTTTATAAATGGGAAGAGGTGGGCATAGAGAGGGGTGGTTAGTCACATAGCTGGTTAGTAGTGGCAGGGTGAGGGCAAGGTGTTTTCTTCCATAACATATTGCCTCCCTTATATGTATGGAATAATTAACTCTGAACAAATCAGAGATTTTTAGCAACTCAGTTTGAGCCAACCAACCCTAAATATCACCACTTTTTTTCTAGCTTAATTGGAATACGAAATTACAATTCTGAGGTCATGTTTTCAGGACTCATTCACTGGCTGTCAGAGGATCTGGTTGTCCTCACTGATTTTGAGCTCAGAGATTAAAAATGTCCCCAAGCAGCATAAATGTATTGAACCTTCTCTGACAGTATTTGTATTTTCGTCTGGCACCAGCTCTGGGCTAAGGGGTTCCATCTGTTTACTTCCACTGTGTAAAGTAGCCCTGCCTTTGACTTGCCTGACATTTGTTCCTTCCAACTTCCAGGGAGAGGCCCTTGTTCTAGCATAATAGGGCTTGGTGAACAAGGTCATTTCACAGTTCCATTTATCTTGCTGATTTCAGATTATAGCCACTTCAGACACAAAAAGCCTGATTTTGGCTGGCCTCACCTGGTGAACATTTTAGGTGTAGCAGCCAGTGATCTCTGCAGCATGATAAAGAACTTTCTAGCTGCTATCTCCTCCCTCCCTCCCTGTGTTTGCTGGCCAAGGCAGGGAGGCCCTCTCTGCAGGAGCTTTGCAGAGGACAAGGAGAAGGTAAGCTACCTCTGGCAATAGTGTTTCCTTCAGCTGAAGACAGGAAGGGGAGCACATCAGGATTGGGCTAGAGGTGAACCTGGATGGACCCTGTCCCGGCCACAGTGGCAGCTGGGGAAGGCAGCCAAAATTTCTGAGCTAAGAATAGTGAGACCTTATTTGGGTTTATCGTATTAACACATTTCACACTACATTTCTTAATAGGCTGCTTTGTTGGATGGCATTTTAGTCACTTTGGGAGCCTACTATTGAAAAACTCCTTTCTTGTTTCTTTTAAATAATCTTCTGTGGTGTTGAACTTGAAAAGTTTGTCAGATAGAAATGTTTATGTTCTCTCATCTCAGCTAAAATAGCGTAAAGATGAAAGTATCCAACACATATATTTACTGAGTACCTGGAGGGATATAATTCAGAGGATGCAGCAATATCTGAGCTGCCACCAGCGATGCAGCTCCTGCTTGATGTAGGCTGTATGCATGCCAGGGTAAAATGAATAGTCCTCTGGCTGTAATCAATTTATTTCCTTCAAACAATTGGCAATTGTATTTTCAAGCAACTGGCAATTTCATCTACTTTACCAAGTTTTCCCAAAACACGCAACTGAGGTCTGACAGCAAAGATAAATATTAACAATAAAAAGGACATCTGCTGCAGTGGTCATTCTGGGGACAACAGAAGTCCTTTGAGAATCTGGCTAAGTCTAAGGACACTCACCCCACCTGAGACTCCCCACCACATCACCTTCCTGAATCCTTATTCTCCCTTGCCTGGAATGAAGTTGGAATTTAAAAATATAGTAGAGATGCAATATGTGGTGTGTTCTTGAAAAACATCCCAACGAATCAGTTCCTACCTACATGGATTCCATTAATAACTGGATTTCTTCCTTACCCTCTTTTTAGACAAAAGTCAATAAATAAAGAGCTGCAGTGATTGCCTTAGGGCTCTGCTTAAGATATCTGAAGACCTGAGTTTTAGTGCCATTTCTATGACTGGACCTGTGACCTCAAGCTGTCCCCTTTCTGAATCTCTGCTCTTACAACATTGAGATGTTGCCAAAAGGTCCCCAATTCAATTTCCGGTCAGGGCACATGCCAGGGTTCCAGACTCAATTCTTAGTGGAGCATGTGCAGGAGGCAGCTCATCAATGATTTTCATCATAATGTTTCTCTCTTTCCTTCTCCCTTTCTCTCTGAAATAATTACAAATACAGTTTTTTTAAAAAGATGTTGGGCTGGATGATATGATCTCTAAGGTCTCTTCTGTCTATAAAAGTCTATATTTCCAATACCATGGTTTTAATCTTAGAAACATTTTTTTCTAAGCTCAGTACATTCAGCCTAGTCTCTTACACCTCCTATATCTCCAGTATTGCTTATGACAATAATATTGTATCTAATTTTAAATACTTCACAATCATACTTTCCTTTATAGTTTTCAAAGCACCTTTACATTCATTCTCTCATTTGATCTTCATAAAATCTCTGTAAGGTACACAGATCAGGCATTATTATTCCCATTTTATAGATGCAGAAAGGAAGACCTAGACAAGTAAAATAACTCAAAGGTCATAGGGCTAGATAATTTCAGAGATGGAATAAGAACCCAGGTATTCTGACTCCAAGTCTTATGCTTTATTCCTTTGATAGGTATTATATTACTAATGGCATCTAATATACTAAGCACTTTCCACATATTTTATCATTTATTTTTTACCACTACACTATGATGTGGGCACTACTATTTACCCTACTTGTCAGACAGAATAACTGAAGCTTGGGGGGGGGTAAATTCCTCCCCTGTGGCTATGCTACAAGAAAGTGATGGATCCAGCATCTGAGCTGAGAAAGTCTGGCTTTGAGCATAACTGCCATTGCTATATTGCCGATATTGAGTTATATAACATGTACCTTAAAGAGAATGGAAGGTTAAGTTCTCACTTTGGTTGCCCTATCTGGTGGAGGAATAATGATCATTCCAGGAGGTCAAGGCATCATTTTAAGCCTTAGTGACTTGGAAATTCACTTAAAATGCACAAATTCAGGCAATGATTATAAAAATTATGGCCTATATATGTCATAAAATGACACTATGTGATATAATAATTTATAGACATTAAAAAATCAAATTTCCAAGGAACAGGTAAGGGGTCTGAGAAACTGTTCTTTGTATAATGTAAAGTTAAAAGAGCAGGATATAAAATTGTGCATATGGTAAACCCCAATTTTGGGTCATTTTCTACTTCACTTGGATGATTTTTATTTTCTATATTTTGAAGGTTTGTTTTTTTGCAACCAGCATGAATAATTTTACATTTTAACTTCTATAATTATTAAAAATGTCCTATATTTAAAAATCTCTTTGGGGTAATATGCCTCAATAACTTTTATACATGAAATAATTCAGGAAAATAAGGTATCAGCAATGATAACTCAATAAAACCTGTGATGCTGCTTCAGTAAAATAGGGTGCTGGTGTTATTACAAAACATGGTGGAAAATACCCCGCTTCTGGGAATCTGGCCATTTAGATTCTCATTTTGCTTCAGCCACTAGAGAGCTGCATCACCTTTGGCAAATCTCTTCTTTCTTGGCCTCACTTTCCTCATCCACAAAATGAGGTAGTTGGACTAGAACTACTTGGTCTTTCTCCAACAGTGTGATCTATACTAGTATTTCAAGACTTTGTTTTGCTCATGCCTGACTATAAATCAGAGGTTGATAAAATGACAGGTTAACACTGGGGGCACTAATTGGAAGATATCATTAACCATGGCTCCTGATACTCATGTTTTACTGCATTGCTAATTCACTTGCTGTGTATTTATTCTTCCTCTAAGCTATCTATTAAAAAAGACTGGGTTGTCATGTGGGAAAATATCCTAGATAAGTGCCAAGACTTGGAAGACCTATGTTATAGGAGAAGAAGTAATTCAGGTGGGTTAAGGGCACTCTGGAATATGAAGGTAACAATTTCTTTTCGTCATCACCTAGGTTTGGGTCTACTGAAGATAGCATGCTGGTAAATCAGCTCCAGCATACAAAAATAGAGAGGGTAGAAAAAAGAAAACATTGCTTGGTAGTCTTCAGCAGGATCGTTTCTAGTGAGTCTGTGCTTGTGGAATCAGCTGGTTAACCTTCGTTCTGGAGAGAAATGGAGACTGAAATGCTGGAAAATCACATTAGCAAAATTTTTCTTTTAACCTTTTCCACATCTCTTTCCTTTGCTATTTATGGTCTGACTTAGGTAACAACATCAAAAGAAGAAAATTCATCCACTTAAACTGATATGCTCTAAACTTCTATCCACACATCAATCTTAATTAAAATAACTCTGAAAAATCACAGCTGGGAGAGCTCAACTGGCACCACATTTTCCCACATCTAAGTGAAGATTCCAGGATACACTTTTCCACTTTCCCACTTTCAAGCACATTAAAATAGACTTTGCATTTGAATAAAGGTTGTTCTTTCCTTCAAGCCAAGGAAAGTGCCAAGGTTCTATATTACTATCCATGCTGCTTTATTCCAAATGTATCTAGTTCAGATAAAAGGTCAGAAGGGATCATGTCCTTCTAGACAATTCCACTCAATGATGTCATGATTAAACCTAGTACTGTGTCTACCCTGGCATTGGGGGACATCAAGTCAATTCTTTCTCCTTTGCTTTGCCACAAAGCAAATCCCTCATGCCTGAAGCAGCATTATGGGTATATTCAATGGAGGCCCCATCTAAACCTGTTTTAGCTACAGATTCACAGACAATACAAATTAGTTTGGAGGGATTTAAGGATATCATAGATGGGAAGAATCTTTTTTTTGTGCTTTGGTTTTAACTAGTTCTATTCCTTTCCTCCACTTACCAATAACTTCAGTACTCTATTAATAATATCTACCATTTATTGAACATTTACTATACACTAGGTATCAGAGTACATATTTTACATGGATAATCTCATTTAATCTCGACAAGAAAGTTATAGGGTACTTACTATTATGTTCACCTTCACTTCACAGATGAGAAAACTTAATGCTAAAGAAGTTAAGTAATTTTGTGTGTGTGTGTGTGTGTGTGTGTGTGTGTGTGTGTGTGTGTGTGTGTATGGGGTTGGGAAGCTCTAAGTCTCTTTATGCAGGAAAAAGTTCAACTTTCCTTGCTGTTTTCTTCTTCTTGTGTTCTATTCTATAGGCAGTAGAAAGAAGAACTTGGAACAGAGATAGTTGGTACCAGAAAGTCAAAGGGCACCCTTAGTAACTCTTACACAAAGTGGACTGAACTCTTTTAAAAACCAACACACACACACACACACACACACACACACACACACACACAAAAGAAACAACTTTAGCTTTCTTTTTGTTTTGTTAATTCTCACCTGAGCATATTTTTGTCCAATGCTTTTTTTTAGAGAGAGAGTGAAAGGGAGGGAGGGACAGAGGGAAAGAGACAGAAAGAGAAACATCAATGTGAGACATCCACTGGTTGCCTTCTGTACATGCATGAGTGGGTTGGGGATTGAATCTGCAACCCAGGTATGTGCCCTTGACTGGGAATCAAACCTGAGACCCTTTGGTGCATGGGATGATGCTCTTCCACTGAGCCACACTGACCAGGGCAAAAACCTTTCTTTTTTTAAAATTGATTTTTAGAGAGAAGAAGGCAGAGAGAGAGAGAGAGAGAGAGAGAGAGAGAGAGAGAGAGAGACATTGATCAGCTGCCTCCTGCATGTGTCCCCACCTGGGACTGAACCCACAACCCAGCATACTCCAACCAACTGAACCACACTGGCCAGGGCTGAACTAAACTCTGGAAAGAGGCTGTGGTATTTAGTCAAAGGGTTGGCTAGACTCAAAGATGTGCCAGAAGTGGGTCTCTGTTGGGTTGTCATCATGTGGATGAAAAGACACAACAATAATTATCACATGCTAAGTGTCACTAGGAAGTAGGTAGGACCAGGGAAAGATATATGCAATGTGTATATGCCAGGGCAGTGCCTGCTTTAGAGAAGAATTGGTAGTATGGAGTGTCTCTCTTCTCAGTTCCTTGGGGTCTTGACTATGAGGCCCATGGAAAAATGTCACTCACTAATGGCCGTATAGTACCCAAGGAAATTAAGGGGAATCTCCCAGGGAGGCTCTAAGTAGTTCCTTTCTGCTTTTCCTTGTGTCCCTCACTGGCAGCCCCATATCTAAGAGAAACTCTAGGGCCTTGGCTACAGAGTCAGTCCTCTGAGTGGCTGGCCTAAGTGCTATTTTTCTAAATGGACTTGGGTGCCTCCTACGCTTTTTGGAAATCAGGGAAATTACTGTGTACTGTTTAGATATTCAATTGTCATAAGAGAGCAGAAACAATGACTCATATTGTGATTAAAAGTAGATGAAATTAGAGATAAAGATAGTTATTTGGTAAAGAAGACTCTAGATCTTCCCTTGAATCTGTATCCTTAGATTATGCAGAAAAATGCATCTCTGAGTTGAGTATCTGAATAGATTTTGCTCATGAGAAGCAAACTGGGTGAGCAAATTTGGATGTATGAGTGAGACATGTAGGAGGTCAGGGTAGTTGTTGAGTGATTTGAAGGGGTACTGTGATGGCATTCTTGGCAGAAAAAAATAATATTAGGTTGGGAAAAAGTGAGACTGTAGAAAGGCTCAGAGGGCAGCTGTTCAAGAAGGAAGTCTAGTCCCTAAAGTGACAAGAGATTTTACTTTTCAACTGAAACTAGGTTTCTGTTTTTAGGACAAAAAGCTCCAAGGATTTTAAGCTAATGATTATGTTGATAATAATAATATTCAATATGTGCCAAGCACCATTCTAAGTATTTTATGTGGATTTGTGAATTATCTCATTAAAACTCTCAACAACCCTATGAGGTAAGGACTATTATTATTCCCACTTTATAATTAGGAAATTTGAGTCACAATGAAGTTAAATAACTTGGCCTACATTCTCACACCTAGTAAATGGAAGAGTTGAGATGTGAACAAGGAGAAGCTACAACTGGCTGGAATTATTTTCCACTGTTTCAAGGATTCAGTGTTTTTCTCTTATAAAGAAAAGAGATGGATATGAAGAGATGTAGAAAAAGAATTTGAGAGGCTTTGTTTTGGATGAGCCTTCTCTAGTAAGAAATAAAGTGAAACTGTTACTAGAAGAGGAGATAGTAGAAATTGACAAGTTAGTGATAATGTGTCTAAAATGGAAGTCTCTTCAGAGATTATCCAGAAGAACCTCCCCATTAAAAACTAGCACTAGAGAACAAAGAGACTTGTCAAAGGTCATATAGGCAGTGGTGGCAGAGTTGAAACTGGATCCCATATCTCCTTATTCCTGCTCAGAATATTGTTTTGTTTACCTCAAGTGTACTTATTCCATAGACCCCTAAGCCTGCTTTTACTGCTTCCCAAAGCCATAAGAAGCATGATATCTCAAATTTTATATTTTCTTATTTATTTTGTAAGACCTAAACATAAATTGTATCATATATATGTGGGTTATTTAGTCTGAATCTATAACCTTGGGGTAGTCATTTACCCTTGTTGGGAAACACATAGTGCAGGAGTGGTTATCTAGCAATTAGAAAATCTAGTCAAGAAGTGGTTCTGCCAGCACTTCAGATGTCTTTAGCTCTAATGCACACCAGGGGTTTTGTTAATTAATGTTCAGTTTTTCATTGGTGAAATCAGTAGTGTTCAACATATGTGGTTTGACTAGAAATATGGTAGAGGAGTTTCCAAACTAGCAGAAAGAAGATACAAGGATCTAACCAGATCTATAGTGTTATCCCTTAGAAATTGTACCTTAGACTTAATTTATAAACCATCCTGTGGGTAACCACTAATAAGGATTCTTAGTTATCTGCAGCCTGATGCTAGAATATTGTTTTGTCTGCCTAAGTGTACCTTCATGCAAGGTGCTATTGGAGCACTTAAAAGGATAAGGAGCTGGACTTGACTGAGTCCACAGAACAGGCTGTCTAATTATTTTTATGCCTCTTTGCTATTATTTTAATGAGAAACAGAATTTTGTTTGAGGCTTAATTTAATACCTGGTGGTGAGGTTATGGGGGGAAGATCTATAGCCCTCATTCTAACCATGGCAAGCTACTGATATCCAACAAAACATAACCTAATGATTGTGAATAACCAAATTGGCTTAGGTCCCTTTACAACTTCAAATAACTCTATTTTGGATCCCAGTCTAAAGTTGGTGAGCCTCTTTACTGAGAGTATATGGGAAGCTCCTGTTCCCCTGTATCATCCTCTTGAATTACTGTTTCTGACTTGCTGAGAACTTGCTAATAACACTGTGCCAGCTAATAACCCTGTGCCAGCTAATAACCCTGTGCCAGTGTTCTGACCTTGCTGCAGGCCTCAATATTGCCTAGGGGAAGGTTAGTTAGAGTAGAATTTCCATTAAACCATGAAAATCCACTGGATATACAGTGTATGTATGTAAGGCTATAAATATGTGCACAGAGAGAAGGTTCTGCCATATTGAGGTACCTTGATGATACACTAAGAGGAGAAAGTCAAAATAGGGTATTGACTAAGAAGAGCTTTTCTATCTACTCTATGGTTCCCAGTAATTATAACTACCAATTAATTGAGCTTCCCTCAGCAAGTAATTTAGTTGCTATAAGGTAGTGGGTTGTATAGGTTAGAGATCAGAAGCTTGCACCTACCACTACCCAAGTTCTGTTGTAGATGTGTCATTGTACCACAGTGGTTTTAAAAAATGAGTTTGAATGTGTTTGGGTATGGACATGGACTCTCCAGATTGCCACAGACCCTACCACTCTATATGTGGACCAATTTCCACATTTGTGTGGTTTGTCTGACTCCTATAATCATTTGCTATTTCAACCCCAGTTGAAACTGAGTCCAAGCTCTATAGGCAGGAAGATCTCAAGTAAAAGCTTGGCTTCACTTATTAGCCAGCTGTGTGACCTTGAGCTAGTTGCTTATATATTTTTTGAGCTACCTCTGATTCTTTTTTTATAAAATGGTGAAGAGAGTATCTCCTTTCTAGCAATGTTGTGATGATTTCATGAAATAAGGCATGAAAAATGTTTAGTGCAGTGTCTTCCACATTTTATGGATTCAATAAATAGTATTGCTATTATTTCACTCCTGATTTTAAATTTGATAGCAATGATGGCACAATGAATGCTATAGAAACAAGTTGCATTACTGAATGCTTTATAAACTGATAAACTGATTGAAATACATCTATTTTTAACAAATGGGTTGGCATTTGACATGACATCTAGTTTATAGCATGGTTAAGGACCAATAATTAGCTAACAAACAGAGAGAGGAAGAATTATTGTTAAAATAAAAATAATTTCCTTGTTTCTAATTACCATCTCAAGGAAAATTTTTACTTTACCTCAGAGACTATGACTTGAGAAAGGTCTCTTATTTCAAGGTTCAAATTTCCAATCTGAGAGCCAAACTCATTAATGCATGCATAGACCAACAGTATCTCACTTATTTATAGAAGTAACATATGTAAAAATTATTGATACAATATTTGGAGCTTAGTGAGGCCTCAACAAATAATCATTCTGAATCCATATATCTCTATTTTCAATACCAAGATTTATTAAACCAGTGACTTCCAAATTGAGTGTGCATTAGAATTAACCATAGAGCTTGTTAAAAAGGCCTATCCTCATATTTTCTGGTATAATACATATGGAGTGTGAGATAAGCATCTTTAGTGATTCTAATGTAAGTGATCCAATTCATGCAACACTATTTTAAACTAACAAAAATTAACTTTGGAAATAGCAATGAAATATAAGACTATTTGAGAATCTGTTACAGGTTATGGCTGACTGGCTGTCAATTTCTTTCCACCTTAAATGTACAAAAGTTTTCAACTATACAGAGACCCATACCCACATTTACTCAATTACTCCTCTGTGGGCTGGGCTCTGATCCATTTCTGTCTCATCAATTGCTGGGAGCCTGATCCTTTTTTGGACAGCTGAAAGGATGAGAGCCCTGGCTGCAATGAGTAACTGACAAGGTAGAACAGCCAATCATGGATAATTGAAAGAAGACTATTTTTGATTGCAACATTTTTTTTAAAGTTAAAGAATCATCACCACCTCCATCACAAATTGATTTTACTTCTGAAAATATTCCACAATAATTGTGGGCAATCCATAGTCTAGATTCAATTGTAGCTAATAACCATGCATGTTAGAGGCAACAGACCCACTAACATCTGAAGGGTGTGACTTAAGAGTCAAAGGCAACTAACATCTTAGTCAATAAACTATCAGAATTTATCCATGAAAGTCAAATGTTGCAAAATAGGTGTGTATTTGAGGGACTATCCCTCATTTTCAAATTTTCCAATGTCCTCTGGATGCATATCATCCATTTGGTGCCCCCACTTCCTAGGGCAGATGCTTTATTCTGGGTCACTCACCTATCTTGGAAAGCCTTCTCTGAAGATCCTGCAAAGTAATAGGTGGTAATATGATGTAATATTTTTTTCTGAAAATATTAATGGCTAATAAGGATTTAACTCATTCCCTTCCAGACATCATGCTTCCATTTTAATACAGGACTTCAGTGCAGCAACACAAATAAAATAATTTGTGGAATTTTAGACTAATGACAAACTGAAGGGGGACAAAATTTTGGATAATACCTTGTCATTTGGCAGTCCTCAAATGACAGTGGGTAAGCTCTTTCTTTTAAAAATATATTTTATTGATTTTCTACAGAGAGAAAGGGAGAGGGATAGAGAGTTAGAAACATCAGTGAGAGAGAGACATTGATCAGCCGCCTCCTGCACAGCCCCTACTGGGGATGTGCCCACAACCAGGATACATGCCCTTGACCGGAATTGAACCTGCGACCTTTCAGTCTGCAGACCAACGCTTTATCCACTGAGTCATACTGGTTTCGGCACAGTGAGTAAGCTCTTAATAACTTCCATGTAGCAGTCTTCAGCTTAGATATGTTTGAAAAGCGATATTACTTCCCTTTCCTGCCTTCTACCTCACAATGAGTACCTGACATCGGCCTTGAAAATGGAGCTCATGGGGAGGCAGACAGGATTCAGGTTGTGTTGCACTTCTTGTTTCTAACTCTGTTTAAGGAAAGTCAGACAGCTGAGGAGCATATGCTACTTGCCTCCTTCTGTCATGCCTTGACCCAGAGAGGCAAAGGGAAAAGGCAGTTGAAACTACTTGCCATCCTTAACTCTCTTGGGCAGGTTGTTTCTAAAAGGCACACTTTGGGGTATGGCAAGAAGCCAAGATACTGTCATCCTGGCTCATAAGCTACGTCCCCTCTTAGCCTGTCTTCCAGTCTTCACTTCAAATCCCTACAGAAAGCAATTCTAAATAGATAGTTTCATCAGATATCTAATCATGCCACCTACAGACATAGCTGAAATGAACACATCATTGTTGAGAATAGGTTAGAGACATCCTTGAATCAGAGCAAGCCAAATGTGTCTCTTACAGAATCTTCTATGTAAGGGAAGAAGGTACAAAGGTGGGTAAGAGCTTGTCAGGGAGATCCATTTTCTTTGATCATCATATGCTCTCTGTTCTGGACTCTACTTACTCAAAGCATGGTTTGAGGATCAACGGCATTGATATCATCTGGGAACTTGGTAGGAATACAAGTTCTCGGACCCCATCACAGATCTATTGAATAAGAATTTTAATTTTAATAGAATCCCCAAGTGATTTCTGTGCACATGAAATATGAGAAGTGCTCCTGTAGACTGAATTATGCCCCATAGGGTTAAGGGGTCATTACCAGCTGTGTTTCCTCTACGCATCCTTATCCTTGCTCCCGTGCCTCCTCCAAATAAGGGCAATTGATTGTTCTGTTGCGGATAATAGCTAAAGATGCCATGATAGTTAGGAACTGAGAAGTTACTTCTCTGACCAATGTTCAAATGGAAATCCAGCTGAGAGTGTTCTGGTTATTTCCATGGGGAGAGAAGCCAGATGTACACTTAAGCCAAGCCAAGGGAGAAATTGAGGGAGTCAGAAGATGACACTACTTGGCTAGGTTTCTAAGGTCCTCCAGAGCTACCTTTAAGCATCTATAAGGGGGATGCTGCCTTATAATCATTGCATTCCACATGCCATCACAGGGAAAGGAAACTCAGTTGGAGATCTAGCTTCCCTACCATGTCTCCCCTTCTCTGACCTCCTTTCCATGCCAGTGCATCTCCTGCCAATGCCAACATAAGCACCTTCAGACTCTCCAAAAACCTGTCATTGTTTTTATAATAGAGATAAATATTTACACACTTTAAAATAACTTTATTGACATATGATTGACATACAAAAAGATATACAAATTTACCTCCTTTAGAAAATGAATCCCCATGAACTTTGACTGCTTTCCAAATTACCCCAAAGCCTTTTAAATTCAACATGGTGAAGGTCCACCTGTCCTATGTACTTACACCAAACCTACCACGTGCAAGTTGCTTTTTACTTTGGTCTGTAGAAGTATTCCATGACCAGAGCCACTTGATCTTTGATTTGGGTAGAGTGAACATCCACTCTGTGTATCATGTCCAGAAACACCTCTATTTGAGTGTCTTGCCTTGAAATCGAGGCATTAGGGTTTCCAGAGCAAATACTTCCATGTTAGATACATTAACCCTCTTATCACATACTTTAAGCTAGATTTCTATTTTAGATTAATGAGAGCTATCATCCTCAAAATAAAATGAAGGCCCTGAGAAGGATTGACCAGGAACAGAGGTATTCTGATGAAGAAGGAGCCTTACGTCTAGAAAAGTCCAGGGTAGAAAATAATCCCTAGGTAAGTTTATTGTGGATGGGTGCCAGAATCAGGGGCTAGTCAGAGACCAGCAAAAGAGCATAAGCTGGGCAGACAGAGCAGGAGGGGAAAAAATGTCAAGAGAAGAGGTCAAAGTGTGAGGGGGATAATTTCTATTCATGTTAACCTTTTGCCAAATACTGACCCCTTTCAGGGACTGCTTCCCTAATTCAAGGCTCACCCCACCATTGGCTGAGGCTATTTGTAGCTCTCAGCCTGGAGCGAAGCCATTTCTAGAAGAGGGAGGGAGTCCCTTCTGTGTCTGCGGAACTCCCATTTCTGCTGAAGAATACTCATTACCCCCACCTAGGATTTTAATTGCACCTGCCTGTTAACATACATCAAATTAGACCCAAAATATCAAAGCCAAAGGAAGAAAGTTGACGCTTCATTTTTTAAATGAACCAGGTAAAGTATGCATATAATTTTCCTGACCTTCAGAGTTTCTGAAAGTTCCTTCAAATATATCTGCAGTCTCAATCTAAGAAGTTTAAAGTTAATACATTCAATAAACAGGTTATTCCCCTCTCTGAAAGTTATGAATTCTCTTATAAAATGCTTAACCTCTCTTAAAATTCATGCTTGCTTTTCATCCTTTAACCAATTGCATAAAAACGACAAATCTCTTATCCACAAAGGAAAACTAATAATGATGCCTTGGCACTTCATTTATTTTTTAATCAGTTAAAATGAGACCAGCTTATCACCTCTGACTATCCATAATAATGATATTTAAAAATATATCAGGAGCCAAAAACTTATGATAAAAATCTCAACCAGCTCCCATTATTCTCATTCAATATTGGGGGTAGGGGAGAAATGTAGTATTAAGCAAACAGCCTCTGATGAAGTCAGAATAGGGGATGTGGAAAATTAGTTTCATTTAAAGGAAAAAGGTTAAAATTGCTGAAATGAAACAAACAAATAAAACATGGCTCATTTTGCAGTACGCATAGAGAACAAAATGGTATTCTTTGTTCCCTTCCCTCAAACCCTTCCAGTCTCTCCCATCCTGCTTAAAAGATCAACAGGAAGCTGCCTTGTAGGGGAGGTAATACACTTTGTTGGAAATTCACCTTTACAACCTGCTGATTGCCATCTATTTTTATGGCCCGAATGAACAGCATCACCTTCCTCCCTCCTCTACACATAAAAAAAAAAGATTTTTAAAATCCATAATAAACCTTGTGAGAAGGTGAATTATATTTTTGACTGGCACCACTGAGGCGACCTCTTGGTGCTTCAGTAGGCTATGCCAGCTGGCCAGAGGGGCTGAGAAGTGATCTACGCCAGTGAGTTTATTGAAACCTGGCCAGTAGACAGAGGAGAGATGGAGAACAGCAAGGGCACAAAGATGGAGGATTGGGTATGGGAGGTAGAGCTGGAGCAGTTATGTTGGTTAGTAAGTGAAGATCTGTTTGAGGGCAGGAGCTGTGGTACAGTGTGTCTTTATCCTGGTTCCAAAGATTACATGAAAAGGATAAACAGGAAAACAAAACAAAACCCACCAAAGAGCAGAGAATAGGATTAGAGGAGACATTTCTTTCCCAAATGGACCTAAACAGTTAAATGGATCTTGGCAATTAGAATAATTAGATAATTAGATTGTGACTCTGTGGGTAGGAGACAGAAACCTGTCTTGGTTAAGTACACTTGGTAGCAAAATGCACTCAGTTATAAAAGAAGCTCCCAGTTAGCAGGTATATTTCAAATGGCTCAGGAAAAAAATAAAGTAAAATAATGCAGCTGATGAGTTAGAGTTAGCCAGCAAAAGGGATTTTGCCTGGGACTCCATGAGAACCTACACTCCCAAGTCTCACTCTCAGTCTCACCGTCACTTGCACCTCCATCAACAGAGTTTTATTTAAGCCAATGCATTTAGAGCACAATTCCCTGGTGAATAACCTTTAAGGTTACATTTGCCTTTTCCTTGCTTCTTGCAAACAGTGCGTAATCCACGAGAGCACATTTATTGGCTGTAAAGGTGTACAACAGCAATTTTTGCAATGACAGTGCGGAGAGGGAATATGAGATCTGTGTGCTAATGAGCTGACACTGCAGAGACTGGGGTGATGTAGTGTGGAGTGCACTACAAGTGCACAGCAGCAAGACACAGGAGGGGACTTCAAGGGAATTGAAGGCATTTCCTGAGGAATCAAGCCACTCCAATGGGACCCAGAAGTCCCTTGGTGTTTTCACATCTTGCAAAGCCCTAGGATGATCAAATCTATGGTTTTGTTTTTTTTAAAGAACAAACATCTAACAAAAAAGTGTGTACATCTCTTTTCATATATACTAATGTTGTGTGTTTGAGTGTCTCTGTATGTATATGAATGTATGTATCTTGAAATCATAAATATTTACACCATCCCTCTTTCTGAGGTTATCTGGCCAAACTGAAAAGTATGGTAGCAAACTCAATTAATCCCAATGAAATGGGAACATGGGTTCCAAATCAGATGAGTCTCTTTGATAAACTTCAATTCACCTCTGAGCTGAGATCCCAAATGAACCACTTTTCAAAGCCAAAGAGGCTTTTATTGTCTTCGTAAGACACAGGATGAAATTAGAGTCTGTCTTAAGCAACCTCTCAGGGGTTGTGCAAAAATAAAGTAAATAAAATAAAATAAAATAATATAATATAAAATAAAATGGTTGCTGGCAAAGAAGAGTCTTTAAATTACTGATGCTTGCGATTCCTTGCAATGAAACCTTCAGATTGCATTGCAGAGGGAGAGCAGAGAGTAGTGGGATGCAGAAAGCATTGCCCTTTGTTTATGTTTTGGGTATTTGTTACTATGCCCTAAACAATGTATGCCTGTCTCAAGATTGAGGGCGCAGGAAAGATCATGGGAAAATCAATTTTAGCGCTAGGGAAAACTGCAACTAAGAATTCTGAATGAGAACAGGGAAAAGTTTCTTTAATTTTTGCCATCCCATTCCATATTGAATCAGATAGGAGAGGTGAGTGAACAGATTTGTTCTTAACTGGGATTTTTCTCAAATCCTCCCTAGGTCTCCAGGGAGAGGCAGACCAGAGGATCTAGGTTTTTTGTTTTTTTTTTTTTTCTCTCTGTGAAATATTGCAATCGATTGGAAGAATGGAACCTGGGATCACCTGCCAAACTCCAGTACTGAACTAGTATTGTATTCTGACACTTGATATATGTGATCTTCACTTCCACAAGAACAATCAAGACCAGGGGAATATATGAAATATACTTCCAGGGCTTTCCTGGCCTTGTGAAATGATTGTTTTCTGCATTCAGAGACTATCAGATGGTGGTTGGACTAGTCATCTTTCTTATACTAAGCTTCTAGGCAGCAGCTGCCAGGAGACAGCTTTGAGATCTGGCCCCCATTCAATGATTGTGACATTCAGAGAGGACTGTTTCGGGGACCAGAGAAGATGAAAGCTTTCCTCCTCTGTCTTCTGAGCTGTAAAGCTGAAGAGTGCAACAGGCAGCTGAGTACATACACATCACTGGCTTCTGGATATTTCTCCTGTGTGTGTCAGTGTATGCATATGTATGTATCTGGGATAACTAAGGGCAAGGTCACCTTTTTGTTTTGTCTTTCTTGTTGCCTGGTAATCCATACCTCTTATCTCATACTTTCAAGCCCCAACCATAACCCAGCCTTGTAAGCTTGTTAGCAGAAGTTCTGTTGATGTAGGGTGTGTGTATGTGTGGGGGGGTGCGTTTTGACCAATTTATTTTTCTCGCCCTGAGAGGTAAGGCATTAAAGCAACTGAATATCAAAGCTGACTTATTGCCTGTTCTTAAACCTGAGCTTTTCACCAGGCAATAATCATTTCCTGGTTGCTCTTTGAGTGGGGTTCCTGAGTTGGCTGCTGTAGACCTGATTTGAGCATTTAAAAAAACCACAGAATTAAAAACCTTAGAAATCAATCATTTCTGAGAAGTCAATTGGCACTCTTATTCCAGTCCTCATCAGTGGAAAAACACTAGAGTTCAAATGTTATTTGTTATTAATAATTTAAAAATCCTGGTGATTTCAAGTATTTGGTTTTAAATCTGTTCTAATTGATACGTAGGAAGCTGCATTTGAGCTTTAGCCTTTTGCAAGATCACAGTGCTGCAGGATTAAGAGTCAGCTGTGTGTTATAAATGCTGTAGAGACAGGCTGGGATCACGGAAATAAGATGCAAAATATAGACAGACATTTTGTAACTTTCACACTTAGCTGGAATTAATAAGTTCCTATTTTTGTCAATGTCGGAAAGCCAAAGAATGTCAAATACAAAGTATCACAGAAAATGTTCATATAAGGATCTGTACCTTCAGTTAAAATTTTCTTAAAGCTAACACTGTCATTTTTTGCAATGTACTTCACTCCCATCCTCTTGACCTAAGTCTTAAAAATCCAAGGAACCTGTGCTCTTGGAGAGTCAACAGTTTTTGGAAACCGCATGTCCTTTGAGGCAGAAGAATTTGAACTCAGTCATATATAAAGTTTCACACCACAGAACATAAATATAACTTCTCCCTTGAATGAAAGCCGGAAAACAAAAATTCTAAACTGCACAAGCCATAAAAACAAAACATGTCATTATCAGCCTCATTGTTGTGAAAACTTTTAGTGCAATAAACTTAGATAAAGAATTATCAGTCTTTTTCATAAAACATTCCATTCAAGAAAAACCTGTCCAACAGGCTGTCATTTGGGTTCCCTTGGTTTTACTCCTCAAAATGTCCCCTTTCTAGAGGAACAATTACCATGGCACAAACAGGAATTTCAGAAATAGCTTTGGAGCTCATGAAATTCATCCTCTTTTAATATTATTAGCTTGCTGCAAGCCTCCCCCCTCCACCTTTTGCTTTAAGTTAAGAATTGTGTTGTCTTTAACAATGAGGGGGTAGGGTGAACAGCACTAGGGGAGACAAAACCGAAGCAGCTTTCTAAATAGTCACCTGAGCACTGTCCTCACCTTTCCGCTCAGTTTTCTAGGAGTTCATCACTTGTAATCAGTTTGTAGTCTTAGTTTCTATCAGAACTCTCTAGGTAAGAAAGGTGATAGTCTAGGATAGAAAAAGGTCAGGGAACTAAGCCTGATCTGTCCTTCAAGGTCACTTGTTTGCAGAATTTTCCATATTTGGCTCCTATCTATTAGGCAATTGTCAAATTCAGCTAATTTCTACAGCCAGGCACTAGCTTTAACAGTCAAGTAATGTACATCCTGAATTGACTCAATTCAAGAGGCTTCTTTTTTTAATCTCATCTGAAGAAATTTCCCTGAACAACCATGCTATTTTTTTCTTTCCCTTTTTTCTGCCCCCCCCCCCCAAAAAAAAAGATGTGGGGGAGGAATTGCTGTTTTAGCACTGAAGAAAATGAAACTTTTGCATCAAACATGATTCAGGAGAGAGTTTTGTGCACTGATTTAAGTCCCTCCCTCAGCAGGATCCTCTGGAGTTGGTTTATGCCGCATGAAACCTTGATTGACTAGAGCCCCTAAAATGTCTATTGAGGCGATCATCCATCTCCAGCACATATGCAGACCCCAAGTCCCACAAGCAAAATGCAAGTAAGGTCCCAAAGGTCCCAAAGGGAGGAAAAACATATCT
This sequence comes from Lasiurus borealis, assembly GCA_004026805.1. NCBI lineage: Eukaryota > Metazoa > Chordata > Mammalia > Chiroptera > Vespertilionidae > Lasiurus > Lasiurus borealis. Next base: position 19,261 of record PVJN01009741.1, on the reverse strand, counting down.
ACTTACAAGCATTAGTCACAGAAAAACTATTGGAGGAATCCAAGTGATCTACGTGATAATTCAAATGGAAGGGCTTCTCCGTGGTGTTCTGGTTGGTGTTGTATAACTGCACGGCAAAGCGGAAAGCGCTGTGCTCCTGCACCGTATTTCTCATGAAAAGTCCACCTATAAGCAAAGGGAACCGAGATTTGGCTTGTGTCCCCCCCGGCCCCCCAGGACAGGTTAGAAATTAGAGAGCTCTGCAGATAAGAGATCCCTCTCAATGGTATGGGGTGCGATGATAATTGATTTTCAACCAGTGTGTCTTTCAAGACTCTTGTGAACTCAAATTTTGGCCAAGAGAAACCTGCTTTTCCTAGACTGAAGAGGAGGAGGAGAGGCTGGAGGGAAGGGGTAAAAGGGAAGAGGGGGGCTCCTTTGGGGTAGGACGATGGAACCAAGAGTGAAACTTGGCTGTTTCTCAGGCAGTAGCTTCCTTTCCACTGCTCCCTCTTCCCCAATGTACATCTCCACAAGCTTGTTAATGTTTTTCTGGCATAAAGGGAAAGGTTGGCAAGAAAAACAATTTCATTCGCCCTGGTGCCCCCATCCTATTCCTCATTGTCACCATGTCCACCATTACAATATAGGGGTTTAGTTCTATAATGTCAACAATTTTAACTTTTTGACTTGTAAATACAGAGAGGAGATGAAAAAACTCCCTCCCAGTGTCCCAATGTCCGGGAACTGGGCTCCAGACAGACACAGCGGCAGTTCATGAATTCCTAATCTGCCTGACTTCGCTGCTTCCTCACTCAGTTCCTTGTTTCACCCCTGGCTCCTACCGCATCCTCCACCTCCCCGGACTCCAATTGCTGCCCGGGTCTGGGGCATCCAGAATGGGCTTCCACCTCTCCCAGCACTAGCCTTTCTGGGGTGAAGGGAGAAGCCGGACAAGGCGCCCTGAGCCGGGTAACGTGCCCTGGCGCGGCCCGACAGGCGGCATCACCCTGGGACAACTTCCAGCGGTAGCACGCACGCCATGGCAAAGTCCAGAGCAATGAGCCAAAAAACCGAGACTCTTTGCCCCTTTGCAGCATCCAGCATACTTCCCCTTTTCACCACATCTCAGAAAAACCCGGCAGTCCACTCCCCTCCCCAGCCCCAGGAGACCCCTCTCTCCAGCCTGATACTCCCCAGACCCGCCAGCTCTCTGGGGCTCAAATCTCCCGGATTCCTGCCTAGTCCCGGTCCCTTTCCCCAATCCCCCTCCCCAGGCATTGCAGGACTGGGACCCGCGTCGCAATAGCCAAGCCAGGGCATTGGTCTCCGGTGCAGGAGAACCCTGCCCGGCAGGCTGGCTCGCTCTCACTTACCTATGCTGATGGTGTTTGGGAATCCTCCGTGAGAATGACCCAAAAGCCCCAGGACTAAAAAGAAGACCGCCTGATGCACGCTTTGCTCCATTTTCTTCAGCCTGGCCATGCTACGCCTAAAACGAAGCTGACAAGAGCATGGGCGCAACTCGGAAGTCGTCAAAATAATAACAGAAAAAGAAAAAGAATTCGCTGGCTCTTATACCCCCTCCCTTGAACTTGCTCGCGCTCACTCTTCCTTTCCACCCTACACTAGTCCTCCTCCTCCACCTTCTCTCTCTCTCTCTCTCTCTCTCTCTCTCTCTCTCTCTCTCTCTCTCTCTCTCCCTGCTTCCTCTAGCTCTTAGATTCTCTCACACCCCCTCCCTGCCCCCGCCACCTCACTTCTGTCTTCACACCAATGTGGAAGGCGGGTTCACTGGCTGCTAGCTCGGTTAGCCAAAGAGATCTTTCTCTCTCACACTGAGGAGGGGGGAGGGAGAGAGAAGGAGAGGGAGAGAGAAGAAAGAATAACCTAAAACACAACACAAAACAAAAAAGACAAAACACCGAAAACCAACAACAACAACAACAAACAAAAGAGAGAGAGAAAAAAATTATAAAGAAAATCCAAGACTTTTCTCCCCCAGAAGATGGTGGGTGTAAAGAGGGGAAAAAAAGAAGGAAAGAGGGAAAAGGCTCAGCGCCTGTGAATTGGGTTCTTCCAATTGGGCCAGTAGGGGGATATCGATCAAAGTTGATCTGACGTGGAATTAAAGCCGCACACCGCTTAGCTCTACTGCAAACTGCAGCCCCGGACTGCAAAGCCTTGGCGTTGGCGTTTGTCAACATGGGAGATGGGATCAATAGAAATACACTAGTCCTCATGTGGACCAGCCAATCAAGCTGCAACTGGCCCTTTAAAAAAGAAAGGAAGAAGGAAAAGCTGCATTGAAAGCTGCATTGTCTCTGCGTTTGTACTAGTGTCTTAAACAAGGGGGTCCAGGGGTGCGGTTAGTGGTTACTCGGGAGTCTTTGTAAGATTTGGAGAAGCAGTTCCCATCACAATGCGCCCAAAGATGCTGCGCATGCCCGGTCCCTACCGCTCAATTTTTACAGCAGAGATCCCAGGGCTAGTGAACAGCCCCCAACGCCCACAGCTTTGTGAGGCCAGTGCCTCCTCTCCCAAGTGCAGAGCCAGCCTTGGAGGCAGAAGGGGGCAGTGATGGGCAGTGTGGGGTGCTGACTGCTTTAGAGGACGTAGAAAAGTATGTGCCCGGATGTGGTAACTAAAAGGTTAATGAAAAGGACGCTCAATCCCATTGAGGAAGGAGGAGAAAGATGTGGGAATGAGCTGGGATCCGGTAGGGATTGAAAGTTAAGGTTAAGAAAACTGTCTTTAGTTGCCTTGTTCCCTTGGTGTTGCTTCTGAACATAACCCCTGACTAATGACTCAAGAGGCTATAAATCCCGTCCCCTTCCCCCTCCTAGCTCTTCTTTTACTCTCCACTCTAGGGCAGGAAAGACCCTTTCAAGTCAGGCAGTTCGGCTGCATCTCAGTTGGGGGTAGTTCCCTCTATCTATAATCTTTTGGATGAACCTCTTGGTCTATAGATTCCTCTCCCTAGCCCCTCTCTCCAGTGGTGAGAAAAAAGCAGCCTTTTTGTTTTCCAAGTCTTTCACTCCCACATCAGCTATTCTGGAAGTGACAGTTTTAATCTTTCCCCATACCAGCTATTCTTCTTTTCATATCCTTTCCTAGTTTATATGCACATACTGCCAATGTACAGCAAACTGTAATACATGGGGCAAGACACATGGGTCAGGGCCCAGGGGCACAATTTTGGATTTGGGCATGACATAGGTTGGAGTCTGGAACAGAAAGTTTCCAAATCCTTGGGCAACTAGAAAAATGGTGCTAGGCTCTTCCCAATTTTCTATCCATTTGATAATGCAAAATCTCTTCCTACCTCAACACACATAGAAATCTTGTCTCCATTTGCTAGTCCATGACTAGGAATTCGGGAGAAACCTGGGAGTCATAGAAGACTGAATTTAAAGTGGTTGGAGCATTGGGGGGAAAGAGGGGAGCAGAGAATGGGTTGGTCACCTCTTAATAAGGATTAAATAAGATAGTAGATAGGAAAGCATCTAAATCAGTGCCTGGCTCACAGAATAATCAATATGTTAATTTCCCAACTTCTTTCCCTCTTTCTCACCTTTTAAATGTGTTCTTTTCTCCCCAAAAGTTCCTCATGCTGTCAGCCTCCTCTTTCTCCACCATTACCCAAACCTCAGACTGTGATACCAATCTTTACTACTGTTTCACATAAAAATCTTCCCATTGAAGCTTCCCAAGAGCCCCAGAAGATAGTAGAGAATCTGGTAGATAAATATTTACTAAGGTTTTAACCATGGACAGTAACAATTTAATATTAAAGATGACACATTTAGAGACTCTGTACTTTAATTTTTTTATTTTTTAAAGTTTTTTTTTATTGTTGAAAGTATTACATATATCTCCTCCCATCCCTCCGTTGACCTCTCTCAACCAGCACTCACCCCCATTATTGTCTGTGTCAATTGCATACAAGTCTTTTGACTGATCTATGCTTTCCCATCCTTTCCTGCCTTTCCTCTGAGGTTTGATGGCCTGTTTGATGTTTCTGAGAATCTGTACAATATATTTGCACTTTATTATTTGCACTTTATTTTATTTATTTACTTTTTAAATTATGCTTTTTTATTTGTTGGGTTTTAATTGATTTTAGGGAGAGAGGAAGAGGAGAGAGAGAGAGAGAGAGAGAGAGAGAGAGAGAGAGAGAGAGATTTGTTTTTTCATTTATTTATGCATTCATTGGTTGATTCTGGTATGTGCCCTGACTGGGAATTGAACCTGCAACCCTGGTATATCAGGACAACTCTGACCAACTGAGCTACCTGTCCAGGGCATTTTAATAGGAACCTCCAATGCTTTGACCCAAAAGAGTAACTTTAATAAAGATTTTCACTTTTGATTTCTGATAGGTGGACACTGTATTTTGAATGGAGGCAGGTGGCTTTCAGTATACTTCACTCCTGAAGGTCCCTAGCCATGAGAAGTGGTGAATGAAAAAATTGTATCCATCTTCATTGCAATTTGGCTTAAAGACTAATGGGGTGGGCCACAACAAAAGATGAGAGGAAGAAAGGCATTTCAGTGCCTATGCACTTGAAAATTTTCAATTAAATTCATCACTGTACATGGCACCCATCCCTTTTTCAGTCTCCTTTGCCTACTACCTTTCCCCTCTCTTTCATCTGCTGTCACTCTTCCAACTTTTAGCTGTCAGTGGCAGCTGTTGGCAGAATTGGACTAGTCCCATCTGAGCCAGCAGAGACACTGTAGTGGACCAGGCATATTGCTGTTGGTAAAAAAAAGTCTGTATAATACATGCAAATTCTTTTGCAATTAATCCCTCATTCCAGAAAGCAGTGAGCCACTTTTTGAATTTCATTTTTTTCCCAGTGAGAAGTTACAGATTGTACTAGCAGCATTATAGCCACTAGAAGTTGCCAACAAAACCCCAAATCTAGCTCTTCCTCTGTAGTTGAGAGATATCCCTATTGGAGTAGGGTTATCTACTAGTCTTAGGACCCGTGGTTTGTACTTTTAAACGCACTCTATGACAGACTTTAAACAGCAATAAAAGAATTTATTGCAGTTTTTATTGTGAAGTTGTTTTGTATTCTTTCATGAGGTGATTAGCCAGGCCACAGAGAGGATTCAGGACACGTACAAGAAAACAAATTTCATTATATTCACAGATCCTAGAGAAACAGTCATCCTATGTTACAAAAAGGGGCATATGGAGGAAGCACCATATGGAGTGGGGTCAACCAAGCAAGTGGCAAGAAAAGAAAGAAAGGAGAGAAAGGAGAAGGAGGAGGAGAAGCAAGAGGAAGAGGAGGAGGAGGGGGGAGGAGGGAAGATAAGGAGAGTACAGGACAGGAGAGGAGAGGAGAGAACAGGAGAGTAGAGGAGAGGAGTACCTCATGGGCAAATATCTTTATTGGGATCAGGATAGAGTACAAAAGCAAAAGGTGTGAGAGGATTTCATTGGTACATTTGCATGTCATTAGGTTCCAGTCAGGGGAAGGCAAGAAGGGGGATCTTGTATCAGGGCCCAGTCTTATAACACAGGTGTACCTTGTTACCAGGGTGAGGTGCTCATAGCCTATTTGGGAGGATGTTGAGGCAGCAAAAAATATGAAGTTTTAAGATTTATAATACAAAAGAGAAAATACTTCCTTTCATGAGGTTTCTGTTTGTTTTAGGCTTGGGATAAGGGCACTTGTATAAACAGAAAGAAATGTCAACAAGTGAAGCTTGGGTAGGGGATCTATAGCATACATGGAGCCTCATACTTTCCAATTTGATACTTTGAAAATAAGCAAAATAGAGGTAGAAATCATCTGATTTGTTGGAAAGAAACTTCAATCCCCTTAAAGGTAATGAAAGCAAGATACTATAGGCATACCTCAAAGATATTACAGGTTCAGTTCCAAACAACTCCAAAAAAAAAAAAAAAAGAGTCATAGTCTTTTTCATTGGTGCAGGGTCTTCAATTTGTAAAACACACAACATTTACTAGTATGAAGTGCAATAAAGTGAATGGCAATGAGGTTTTGTCTGTATATCTTTTGCCTAATGGAAAGCTAACCTCGCTGTTTCATTTGAAAGTTTGATTTCTTCAACACACATCTGACCACCTGCTTTATGACAGACTCTGCTAGACACCAGTGAATAAAGGAGCAAGTTTCTGCTTCCAATGGATTTCAGGTTTAGAAGAGGAGCAGATGTATTCACTGGCAATGAAAATGCAACTCATGCTAAGTGCTGTGAAAACAGTAAGCACTAGGTACCATGGCAGCAGAGGAAGGTATTTAAATGTCTGAAATAAGGTGCTTCCCTTATCCCAGATTTAATCCTAAGCCATTAAAAAGAGAAGACAGAACAAGATGTTTTCTAAGGACTCTCCCTGCTCTCCTATTCTGTGATTCTATGATTCTACAAGGCTGGATTATTTTAGGGTCAGAAAAACTGTCCAAATCTCAGCCCACACACTAATCAAGGAAATAATCTAAGTACTACTGATTCTTTGTGGTTATCTCTTGCACTTCCATTCCTGGATTCCTTGGAAAAAATAGAGTCCAGTCTTATCTGGAGATTTAGGCTGGGTGTGGCAACTAAGAAAGCTTGGGTCCTCCTCCATCTTAATTCTCTAACATCTCATCTTTATTATACCTCTCCCTCAAGAAGCCTCTGTAGAAATTTTCTCTGTGGCTATCAAATACATTCATAACACCAAGGATCTGAAATTCCAGACATGGGACTTGTTGAACTGCTTCTGGTGGGGGTACATGCAGGGTTCAGAAGAGAAACTTTATGGACTTGGCTTTTAATTGGCCCAAAAATGGATTCATGGCAACTTCCAGGAGGAGACAGTCACACCAAGTAAACAGTAGCCATGGAAGCAATTGTTTATTTCAAATGTTATTCAAATTGGATTGCTTTTTATAGATGGTAATGTTTGGAACTCATTTTTTGCCTTGAAGACATCCATAGAAGCTGTTTTGGGGAACAGTTACTTGGAGATGATCTTTCACCCCTCTCCCAACCTTTTCTCTTTGGACTAAATACTTCACACTGGCTCCTTTAGTCACTCTTAGGGCTAGTGACCATGCTTTTGATTCATTCAGTTACTATATCAGTTATGATGCTTCATACTAAGACAAAATCCACTAAAACTTGTACAAACAGTAAGTGAGGTGCATTGACTCACATAATTGGAAGAAACAGAAGTAGGAGTGGCCTCAGAATTGATTAGACTCTAGTTCAAAAATTTTATCAAACACCTAATTTCTTTTTCTCTCTCCTTTCTGCTTCCCACATGACAGTAAAATGTTTGTAGCATTTCTTGTCTTCAATATGCCTTGCATCTTCTTGTATCATTGGTTTAAACTGAATCACATGACCATTCATGATCAAATCATATGGCCAAGTAATATCATGCTTAGACCTGAGTTACCTGAACCAATCACTTTGGAATGGGGTGGGGTGGTGGTGGTGGGCAGGATTATATCCCATTCATAGGGCTGAGAGTAGGAAGTAGTCTGTCCTTCCGCATCAAACCACACAATTAATGCACAGTGGAAGAGGGAGGTATAGAGGTTGAGAAACAATCACAATACCATGAAAATCCCCATCTTCCCAAAGGCCTGCTCCTTGAGAATTGTGTGTAGTGATAATTTTGCTCTTTAAATGTCTATAGGCCCCTGATGACTTGCTCAAATAGTCTTGTCATTGGTCTATTAGTGCTAGATTGTTCAATGGTGAGATCCTTTGTTACTGTATTAATTCATTCCCCCTAAATTCAGCTCATGATGCATCTGCCTGATATTTAGTTATGCTCTAAAGAAAGTCATGTTATATTGAGTGTCCATACATCCTCTTTAGGGTGAGCAGAAGTCTAGGTTGTTACTTCATAAGCTATGAAACTGCGGAATCAGAGTGGTTTAGTGAACAGCACAATGCCACACAAGGCTTTATCCACCAGGCTAGAAGAGGAGCAGATGTATTCACTGGCAATGAAAATGCAACTCATGCTAAGTGCTGTGAAAACAGTAAGCACTAGGTACCATGGCAGCAGAGGAAAGTATTTAAATGTCTGAAATGCTGTAATAGAATCGAATCATAAAAAATATATTCCACTGGGATGGGTTTATCTTAGTGAGGAGTAACTATCACTTGGTGAGTTCTGAGTGGGCTTGAAAACTGCAGATGGGAATCACACAGCTTCCCATTTCTCACAAAGTGACATTCTTAGTTTTTAAATATATTTTATTGATTTCTTACAGAGAAGAAGAGAGAGAGAGAGAGAGTTAGAAACATGGATGAGAGAGAGACATTGATCAGCTGCCTCCTATACATCCCCTACTGGGGATGTGCCCACAAGTAAGTTATATGCCCTTGACTAGAATGGAACCTGGGACTCTTCAGTCCACAGGCCAATGCTCTATCCACTGAGCCAAACCGGTTAGGGCCAAAGTGACATTCTTACATGCTGCAAAGTCTCTCTGATGGAAAGTGTTAATATATTTCAAATTATTTCAGGTTACCTCCCAAAGATAATATTGTTGACATTTTTATTAATGTAAACTATTTTACTCCTCTGGAAAGGTTAGAAACTGTCACTGTGAAACAGCACAGGAAAGTTAGGGAGAAATTAAGCCCCAGCCTAAAACTGGCCCTGCCTCCCAGCCCTACTTGGGGAGAGGTTGCATGTTTGAACAAATCTGAGAATTTTATCGAGAAAGTCTGGATCTAATTGATTGAAGAATTATGCTTTATACTCAACTGAAAAAGTTTATATTTTTAAGTATTTATGACAATTACAAACTGACTCTACATTCTGAAATTTATATGTTTGTATATCAAGAACTGAGTCATCATCATGCCATATCATATGAATAGACACCCCCCTTTTGAGGTATGTGTATGTGTGGGGGCTAGTGGTGGTGATCAGATTGGAATAGGCAAAGCACATGCATTAGAGTAAATAAGTGCTCCAATTATTCACTGCTTCCTGCATATATACCTTTATCATGACTTCATCGTGGGAAGTTTATTTCTCTGCCCTTTAACTTTGGGCTTGGCCATGTGACTTGCTTAGGCCAATGGCATGAGAGTAGACGTGATAGAGCATCAGTTTCAGCCTATGTCTTAAGAAACTGCATGTATTTCTGCTTGCCATTTTTACCTCTGTCGGTTCCATGAGAAGAATATGTATCAGCTAGTTTTCTAGTACAAGAAGGATAAAAGATATGTGGAGTAGAACTAACTGCCCTAGTTGACTCACAGACTTGAAATGAGAAGCAGAGTCATCTCACCTATTATATATAGTCTGTAGCAGAGCTGCCCAGTTGAGCCCAGTCTAGATCAGCTGAACCACAGCCAACTTGCAGATGGGTGATAAATGATTATTATTTTAAGCCACTAAAATTTTGGACTAACTAGTACAGTGGACATTTGGCAATCATATGTTTCTATGGGTGTACTGAGGCGAGGGTGACCGTGCATCCTGGTTTGCCCAGGACAATTCAGTTCATACCCATTGTTCCAGAACAATTATTACCAGTGTCCCAGTTTACTCTCAAAAGTACCTCAGTTCATATGATAAACTGTATGTTCCATTTGGCTGAGGCAATGTATAGCTTATGGGCTCTTTTTAAGGGCCAGTGAAAAGACTTGCAATCTGCTTGTTTGTCACTTCTACTTCTTAATTTCAGTTTCCTAATCTGTTAAGTGGGAATTTGACTCTAGCCATCATGAGGAATAAGGTTTTTAACACTCCTTTAGATATAGGAAATTCTGGATTTTCTGCTTTAAAAGTTAATTCAGAATATTTAAGGGAATGAAAAGAAAATTGGAAACAGATTTATCTTAGTATACTTAAGTGTAGCTAATTCTGAAAGAGGAATTTGGGTGTTTTTAAAGTTCTAATGTTCATTAAAGTTTTTAATGTTCTAATACATGCACTGTAAGCATATTCTGTCAAATCTTTGTGACATCACTTATATGGACACAATATTTTGAGGGGAAAAAAAAAAGCATATCAACCATTCCACATTTTTTTTTCTGGGTGATTACCCACACAACTAAGTCAGTGGTTTTCTTCTTTGAAAATAAGGTATCTCCTAGTTTAGGAAAATCCAGTATGTGGAAATACAAATTTAGACTTTTGTAGTTTACTAAAGGATTTACCAAAGATTTCCTTTAAATAGTGAACTATTCTTGTGCATTGATATCATTTGAATGTGGTTTTCCCCACCCGAAGGACAAGTGGCAATGTCTGGAGACATTTTTTAATTGTTATACCTGTGTGGAGGGTGGGGTGGGGTTGCTACCGGCATGTAGTGGGTAGAGGTCAGGGATGCTGCTAAACTTCCTACAGTGCACAGGACATCTCCTGGTAACAAAGGATTAACCAGTACCAAAGGTCAATAGTGCCACTGTATACTTAAGAGTTTTAAAAAATTAAATGGTTTACACATAACTTTTCAGAAACAGGAATATTGGAACATGTATCTGAAGAGCTGGATTCTAATTGCAATTCTGTACAAAGATTCAATGTTTTGAGATCTGTGAATTGTGGATACATCTTATCTATTTTGCCATATAAGGAGAGGAAGAGAGAGAGACGAGAGAGAGAGAGAGAGAGAGAGAGAGAGAGAGAGAGAATCCACTCAATATCATGGCATTCAGGTTGGTAAAGTTGATTAACCCAATTAATAAAAATGAAGAAATATGAACTTTCTGAGACTATTTCTTTTTAAAAAAATATATTTTATTGATTTGTTACAGAGAGGAAGGAAGAGGCATAGAGAGTTAGAAACATTGATGGGAGAGAAATATGGATCAGCTACCTCGTGCACACCTCCTACTGGGGATGTGCCCGCAACCAAGGTATATGCCCTTGATCTGAAATGAACCTGGGACCTTTCAGTCCACAGGCTGATGCTCTAAACACTGAGCTAAACCAGTTAGGGTAACTTTGTGAGACTATTTCTACTGACTGTACCTTTCTAGACATTCTATGGCAGTAGTTCCCCAGTGAAGAAACTGATATAAGGCAGAATGTCTGTCGCTTCCCCAAATCTGACACAGAAACCAAGGTTTTCTGACTTCCTTTGCTGTCTCTTTTGCCTTAATTCACTGCAAGGTACCTATGGTGCCTGTTACTAGTCATCAATATTCCAAGCAATATTATTGTTATTGTTATAGTAACTTTTTTAGTTTATAGAAAATATTTAAAAAGAAGCAGCAGCAGAAAATACCTCCATAGTGATCCTCAGAGCTCAGGTTAGTCAGAAAGCTGGTGTCTATTGAGCTAACAAAACTTAGACCGGAGGGTGAAGAGTGAAATGAATTTTGCTAAGTAGCAGCAGGAAGGAGGGAGATTAAGAACAAGGCTTATTCAGTGCTTAGAAACACTTTGGTGCAGACACGACTGGCTATATAATTTTAAGGGTCCAATGCAGAATGAAAATTCTGGGACCTTTGTTCAAACATCAACAATACCAGGACAGAGACAACATAGCATTAAAGCAAGCACAGGGCCCTTCTACCATGAGGCCCTGTGTGATTGCGCAGGTCATACTAATGAAGTCATCCCTGAGAGTAGTTCCTGCTCTGGAGGAGACTGGGCAGTATGGAGAACATCCCTTCTCAGTTCTCTGGGCTCTTGACATTAGACCCTGGTGAGAAAGCTTATCCACGAAGAGCCCTACAGGTCCAAAGACAATGAAGGGGCTTCCTCAAGGTAGATTTGCAAAGAGTTTCTCACTGCCTCTTCTGCCCTCCCTCCACGAATAGCTCCAGTACCAAGAGAATTGCTGTTACAAAGGAAAAGAAAAAAAAATCACTTAAAAGCACTGTATCTTGCCAGGAGGCCAGTCAAAGAGAGGTCTTACCCACTTACCTACCCTGTTATCTAAATTCAAATTGAGTTCCCTAGGGGTAAGATCGTTCTATATCCAGAGGTACATGTTAGGAGAAGCCCCTGTGAGGCAATGCCTTTAAATTAAAAACAAAGCAAAAACAAACAAATGTTTCCTCCCTCTTAAAGTTCTGGTTGAGAGTTTAGAATATTGCCACATTTTGCTAATACAGGGAAAGCAGTAACTACTCAATTCTGAATCACCTTTACTCAAATGTCTGATATATAAAGGCTAACTATGTATTTTTTCCTGGTGGTGATGATGCTGACAATAACGATAATGAAGATAATTATCATGATGACCACAGTGATGATGATGATGATGATTAACATATTTTTTTATTAATGCCAGATATTCTGCTAAGTGATTTAAGTGTATGATCTCATTAATTTTTTACAGCAGCTCTTTGAGGTAAGTGCTATTATTTTCCTCATATCTAATGCAAATCAAAATTAGAGGCATTTATATAAATTTTAAAGAAAAGAGACCCTGAAAAATACCTATCAAACAAGAGGTAGTAAATTAAAAGTAATTGCATAGTTCCCAATATTAACAAGTTAGAATGTGAGGTGTCGCTGCTTTTTCTTTTTACTTAGGATGATTCCTTAATTGTATATTTTTATAAATTTGAATTTATTTTTAAATGTTTTCATATTGCTTAGCACCTAGAGGCTCTCAATAAAAATGTGCTGAATTAATAAATAAGAGCTTTCATGGGCTTATTCAAGATCTCAACCTTCTTAAGAAGTTTCATGAAACCATCCTACCCTAGCCAGTTTGGCTCAGTGGATAGAACATCAGCCTGCAGACTGAAGGGTCCTGGGGTCAATTCCGGTCAAGGGCACATGCCCAAATTGTGGGTTCAATCTTCAGTAGGGGGCTTGCAGGAGGCAGACTATCAATGATTCTCCCTTACCATTGGTGTTTCTATCTCTCTCTCCCTTTCTCTTTCTCTCTGAAATAAAAAAATATATATATATATATTTCAAAAATCATCCTAAGTTCTTTAATCATGAATTCTGCCACAAGTGTTTTGAGAAACAAAATTTTGTGTTTAGAAAAGTATAGTGAACCTTCATTTCAAGTGAATCATACCTACAATATCAGAATCAATATGCCCATCTGATATGTTTATAGACTAAGGCATCATTACCACCATCTTGTGGATGTTTCCAATAATTGCAGACAAATTACCCAAGCAGAAAGCCAATGTTTTGACTATTGAACCTTACATTTCTCCTTCAGTACATTATTTGACTATTGTTTTAGATTTATGGCTAATAAATTCCTATGTCATTCATTGTAGGTTCCTTCAAATTCTTTTTTGGACTCGGGAACAGTGTGATAAATAAGTACCTGAATGAATGGAATCCTAACATTTCCAAAGTAGTTAATTTTTATAAATTATAAACACTTTATTATTTTTCAATGAGAGTGAAATTTTAGGGAATCAACTTATTTTGGATTGGAATGCACTGTAATTATGTAGTTTAAATCTAACTTGATAGTTTACTAATTTTGTTTAAGATTGTGAGCTCTATGAGTGCAGTGATTTGGGGGTTATGGTGTCCAGTTTGTTTATTGCTGTACTCCCAGCACCCAGAGCAAAGCTTCAATGTAACTGATGCTAAATAATTTTTACCAAATGAATGAATGCTTGAATAACCAAAAACAGGATGCAGTGGTGCTCTGTTTAACATTATGGTTCATGAGTCAGGAGTAATATAAGGGAGAAAAGATTTTTTATTTTATGATTGGACTAAAAATGAAGAGACCAATTGTCCTTTTGTCTGACTGGTTGCATTTGGCAAACTCTCAGAGAGCTTTGGACAGATATTATGCTTAGTACAAGGCCTCATGAGGTGCAGAGCACATGGGAGGGTAAGTTTAGTGGGAGACAATGAGGATAACTTTTCTTTTTCTTCTTAGTCTCCTCATGGTCAAAACTTGTCTATTCTTTCCATCTTATTTTCAGGATTCTGTTAGATAAGTGGCTGATTTTTCCACAAGGTCCTCTGCAGAAAGTCATCCTTGTGTTACCATTAAGGAATGAATATCAGCTGAGAATAATTGAAGGTCTGAGTTATTATAACATTTCCTGTTTCTTCAGAACATGGAAATTGGCTGACTCTGTCTGTAGCTGGCCACAGAATGATAAGAGGCTGGGTGGCAAATGCCAACAAAGTGGAAATAGACATCAGCAATTTGCTGCTATACCTTATAATATGGGCAAATATTGCTTTATGCATTGGGCATGCATCTAAAAATTTATATGGAAAATGAATTTAGATAAATTGAATCCCGTTTTAAATCCAGGACAAGTGCTTGCCACTTAAAGGAACCCTGAAGCAAATCATAATTTTTAGTGAAAACTATTATCTATTTTGTAATTTATGTGTTTTCTTACATGTACTAAAAACACGCACAGTCCCCTCTAAGTCAGAGGGCAGACTTTTTTTTGGATAAAAAGATGTAATTTGAGGCTATTTGTTTTTCAGAACTTCTGTTACCAAAGCTTAAATCAGGAAATGTCTGGCTTCCTCTAAGTCCTAATATTCTAATCTGGTATCCTTTCATAGTATACTTCTGAAGCAGAGTCAAAATTTTGCCAGATTATCTGAGACAAAGTCAGAATGTTAATGAAGCATGTATAGTATTGTCTTTCCCTATCTCAAATCACCACCATTCACTTCTTCACTGAAGCCTTGAATATATATACCATACACTACAAATTTTATGTCAATGGGAACTGAATTATGAGCTACTTATTATTTATCAAGTATTTGCCATATTCCAAGTGCTAAGTGATTTTATACATTAGGTCATCTAATCCTCAAAGCCCCTTATGAGTTAGATAATATTATTATTTCAAATTTATAGCTGAAGAAACTGATACCCACAGTGAGATTAAGTGACTTACCCAAGGACACACAGCTCCAAATTGTGGAGGTGAAATTAAATCCAGGAAGCCCCATATGACAACCTGCTTCCACATTGTACTGTGTGTGTTCCGAGATCCCAACTAATTTGTGTCTTTTCAAAGTCACAGAGAGCAGATAGGTGCCTCTATGCCATCATACTCAGTGGCCAAAATCAACCTACACTGTAGACTGGCTGGGCCAAACAAAGACTTGGAAAATACTTTTGTTTTTGAAAATTTTCCTCTCCACCTTTAGCTAAATCAGATTTCTTTATTTCAGGGGATAAAAGGAGCACTGTTTATATGTCCCAGAAAATAGTTATTTACTGAATGTTGACTACATACCCTCAAGGAGTTAACTTTAATGTCTGAGAGGGATAAGGCAATGTGTATGGTGGTAAACTTGTCTTCTTTCATCAGAATCATGGTAATGGTTTTGAGCAATGACCACTCTCTCTGAGTTCAAAATTCTCCATCTGCAACTAGTATTAGAGTAATACGACTTCCTTGGATCACATCATCCTCATCCGTATACCCCATGAAACTATTGTGAGGATCAAATGAGATAATTAAAGTACACAGAATGATGTCTGCCATGTAATAAATGCTCAGTAATGTTAGCTATTATTGTTATTAGCACCAGAGCCATTAGCATAGTTTAGCACCATTTCCTCTGAGCTTGTTTTGGTTCTGGGGGACTCTGAAAGAGTCCATTTTGCTAAGTTGAGAAAGCAGGAAAGGCTTGTGCATTTGCAGAATCTGTCAGCATTTGAGTTTGTTTAGTCCTGGCAAGAAATGGCTTCCTGCTCTGAAAACAAAGAAAACATGTATTTTTTAAAGTGGAAAAAAAAACAACACCTTTTTAAAAACACTCAGAAGACTTATTAGACAGAAAACAGCTTTTGCAGAGCAATGCTGTGGTGATTGAGAGGAAAACATTGTCAACTGCATGAATCAGATTGCCTTTAATGGAGAAGCAGAATTGAGCATGGCAGAGCCAGCAGGGATAGTAGAGGGAGAGGGAGAGGGCAGGGGGATGCAAAAAAAGGTTTGCCAAAAGCCATGAAGATTGGATTGTGGCAGTCCAGAAACCTCTTGCCTAATGAAAACTGCAGTTGCTCTCACCCACTGCCGCTCTGCAGTAATGAATGCATTCTTGATTAGCTTTGCTGATTACCTGCTCTCTATGCACACAGCAGAAGACAGAATAGCAGAGTCTGGGGCTCTTGGAGAAGTGTTAAGAGGCAAGGGAGGGGGACAGAAAGAGGACTTTGATTATATTTTTTATTTTTCTTTCCTCACCTTCTCCTCAGTGTACATTGACACTGGAGCAGTCAAGAGGCCAGAACCTAGGTTTTCTCCCCACACATCAGTGCTGTAGCAGAGTAATAAAACTAGTGCCAGAGGGGCAAGGAACTACATAGAAGCCCCATCCACTCTTTTCTGAGTTCTTTGTAGCATTTAACTCATCCCGTCAACCAAAGGAGATGAATGTCTTTGCATATATTGAAAAAAAATCATGTCTCTGATTTCCTAGATACATTTTTAAGTATTTACTAAGAGATGAGAATTAGGTGGGGAAATAGGTTTTAAACTCAGAAGGCAATGTCTTTGAAGATTTAGTGCAATTTGAATGAGAACATAAGCTTTGGGAAGGAAAACACAAGTTACAAATTTGGAAAAAATTCCTTTCTGGTGCTGTAAGATGACAACTGAAATTCAATGTTTATAATCAAATAATTCTTTCTTCCACATCAGATGAGGAGGGTTTTTTCATATTATGTTTTCTTTGTGCCTAGGCTATTACTATTACTATTATTATTTAGGTCATTGTACTTACTATTCTGGACTTGGCATTGCATGAGGACCAATCAGTTTTTAACAAGTTGAGGGCTAATAGATGACCAGATCCATCTATGAATGCCAGCCCAGCCCAGGACTGAGTGGTCCTTTCTAAAATAAATACTATTTTCTTAAGGGACTGGAGGGCATGACAACTATTTGGAAACATAGATCAGGTGCAACCTTTAGGCAGTGAGTAAGTGCTTCTTCTGGGTGTGATTTGAGGAGCTTTTAGTGCTTCCACTTCACCCTTTTTGAGTTTTGTACCACTGGTCTTATTGTATTTTCTGAAATTCCTGTGTTCACCCTCTCCTTTGGGGAAACCTCTGTTAAAATTGTGGTACTGCCTGTGTTTGATACATTTCTACATCATGGCACACAGGCAGTTCCATGGAACTGGAGTCAACAAGTTGGGAGACTCTGGCTACTTCAAACCTCGAGCCCTGAAGGCAATTGGTAACTCAGCACACCTCTCATCTATCCACATGATGCCATCACCAGTTTTTTTTTTATAAGGATAATCATATCATTTATTGTCCAACCTAGACACTTTCAATAGTGGAAGGGGACACTATTAATAATTAAGCCAGGACATTAGGTAAACTGTATAAGCTAGGAAATTTGGTTACTCTAGTCAATCACATTTTCACCCAGGTTAGTTTTACAGACTAGCCCTACTGATATCAGACCTCTGAAATGTGTACTTTTCTAGTTTGTTTCCTCCATTAGCCTTTTTCTTTATCTCCCTTTCTATTGATACAGCTGCTATCACCCACTATCATCATGTTTTTCTTTGGCTTCCATTTTACTGATGAAGAGACAGATATGCCACTGCAGGATGTTTTTACCCCTCAGGTTTTCATCAGAAGTTGCAATCAGGTAGCACCATGGTCATTTGAAACACAGGGATAAATAAGTGTTATTTGGAACTCTGCTAGCTTTTTCTTTTGGAATTTTCTTCAGCTCCTTTACCATCTGTCTTTCTGTCTAGTTTATCAGTGCCCATGTTCCATGCCATGTTTAGAATTTTCTTTCTTTCTCACATCCAGTAGAGCTTAACTGTTCTCTACAGTATTCTATTCCCTTAGAACTTTGCCCTCTGTTAAAAAATGAATGCTGAAAAATTAATGTATTAGCCTATCTAGATATGATATTCATCTATACTAATAAAATGGTAATATGCTAATTAGACTGGGTCAACCGGCCATCTTCCAGACATCCAACTTCCTTCTGGACAAAGCCATGGTGGTAGGGGCCGAGGCAGAGGCAGTTAGGGGTGAGATTAGGAGTGAGATCAGGCTGTCAGGGGAGGGCAGTTGGGGCATTAGGCAGGCAGGTGAGTGGTTAGGAACCAGTGGTTCTGGATTGTGAGAGAAGTCTGACTGAAATCAGCAATTGGACATCCCCCGAGTGGTCCCAGATTGGAGAGGATGCAGACCAGGCTGAGGGACACCACCCCCATGCACAAATTTCATGCACCAGGCCTCTAGTCTCTCTCTCTATATATAAGAATCCAGCTACATAATGGCCATAATGACCTAATGACCAGTTCCTATGATGCCCACTGTGGCAAGCAAACTGACCTGATCAGGGGGTGGGGATGTCAAGCCAACCTCACCTCACGGCCCCTCCCCCCTGCTGCCCTGCCCCTGATTGGACTTTTCCACATTGATCAAGAGTGGAGCTGGCCAGCCAAATGCCCTCTTCTTTCCCCTACCCAGCCAAGTGTGACTCCTATCAGTTCACCCCACCATGATAGGCCTGCAGCCCCTCCTCCCAGCCAGCTTGCCCCTAATTGCACTCCCCACCCTAATATAAGGTGGGGCTGGGAGGCCATCCTCCTGCAGCCCCTCCACTGGCCATCCACTGTCTTCAATGGGCCCCCACCATCTTGATAGGCCCACAGCCCCTCCCTCAGCTGGCTCTGCCCCTGATCACCCTCCCATCCCAATAGGGAGTGGGGCTGGATGGCCAACCCCTGAAGCCCCCCCTGCCCAGCCCCACCCCAGATTGGTCCCCCATCCAGATCAGGGACAGGGCCAGTCAGCCAACCACCTATGACCCACGTCCCTTCTTCCAGCCAGCTGGGCCCTAATCAGGCCCTGATTGGGGCAGGCTGGCCAGCCAACCTCCCACCATCTCCTCCTCCCCACAAGCTCAACCCTGATCTGCCCTAATTGGGCTGAGATGGCCTCTCCTACCCCACCCATGCATGAATTCCTGCACTGGGACTCTAGTATTTAAATAGGAGATTTGTGGAGACATAACTGTGTTAGTCCAATGAAGCAGTGATAATAGTAAAAATTAAGGAAACTTGGAAAACTAGACTTGCCAAGTTTTTTAATTTTTTAAATTTTATTTATTTAATTTTAGAATATACAGTATCTCAGTATGATCTGACTCAGACCACATAAGGCCTGGCTTGATCAAGGCTTTCAAAGTTGGACAAACTATAATGCATCTGGACACTATTACAGCAATTATCTAGATGACATACTCTATGGGATTGTGCCATCATCTTAGATTTACTTGAAGTAGTAAAAAGTCAATAAAAGTGCTTTATAACACAGTCAACATTTACCAAAAGGTAAAGAAGTAAAATAATCCAGGTAATGCACCTAAT
>PVJN01009740.1:0-59761 GCA_004026805.1 Lasiurus borealis | reverse complement strand
ATCCATTAGAAATCTCATAAAAATTGACTTTTTTATAGTATCTGAGCTGGGAGGAAGTGTAGGAAGATGGGCACCCCTGCGTCATCGCAGTACATGATGTGCTCCATTTTCCCACTCCGGCCTGGGAAGCCACTCACCAAATGTCCCTCGTGTCATTCCTCTTTCACCACATGCTGACCTTGGGAAAATTAGGTCTGTTCATACTTGAGGACATTTGTCAAAATGGTATTCTGAACTGAGTTAGATAAGGAAAGAGACATATCATTTAAAAATAATTCTTTTCCATTCATGATACACTGTGTCTAGCCATAGTCATAATTGCATGAGCGGAAGAAGAACCTTTCATTCTCAAGTGAGGAAACACTGTTACCATTAGCAATATAGATAGGTTGATAGTAGATAGAAAGATATAAATATAGATGGTATGTAGACATAGATGTAGATGTAGATGTGGATAGAGATAGAGATGGAGATAGACATATATATAGATATAGATAAAATATAGGTATGGATATAGATATAGATATAGATATAGATATAGATATAGATATAGATATAGATATAGATATAGGTATAGATATATAGATCACCTACCTGCATATCAAAGAGATGTGCATAATCTTATTTCCCGTCTTTCAGGAACTGCACAGTCCAAATTAAAATCATGTAATGAAACGGGAACTTGGGCAAGAAAGAGCAAACCAATGCATAAATATGAGATGCCTTAATTACATCAAATTCAAGTCAAAATGATTTAAAGATAGTGATTATGAAAAACAGTCTATCTGAGTTAAGACTAGACAGGTTGGTGGGACTAGTCAGAGGGAGAAATTTTAAACTCTTTCTAAAATTTTTCCTAAATTTTCTTGGCTGGGGCTATAGTTCTGAATTCTTGAGTAGGTCTGATGTACCTAAATGTAGCTGCTTGTATACCTAACATAAGCAGCTACGTTTGAAATTACCACCCAAGAAAAGGGTCATGATTATTTTTTTCTTAGAAACAACGAAGTGATTAGAACTTAGTGAAGGCCAGAGCCCTGTGATTTCCCATGAGTTACTTGCCTGACCTTCTTTGACAGACTCCGGGGCTGCAGGCCTCCCTCCTTTAATGCAGATTCCTGTACTATAAGGTCCTTACCACAGGGATCAGCTGGAGAGCACACACTGCTGGCAGGTGGGTGGATTGCTTAGACTGGATTTGGACACAGTAGTTTACTTTGGAGATGACCCTCAGAAGCAGAGGTAAGGGAGGAAACATGGAAGAGATGGGAGAGTAAAACTCACTATAATGTGTATTATTGAGTTGGTTACTGCTCAAGACACCTGAAGCTCAGCCCTGCTGAACAAAAACGGGAGGCTGACCAATTAATTTGGGAAACAAATGCCAAGAATATACAATGGGGAAAGGACAGTCCCTTCAATAAATGGTGTTTGGAAAATGAATAGCCATATGCAAAATAATGAAAGTGAACCATCTTATAACATACAGAAGAATAAACTTAAAATATGTTAAAAACTTAAGCATATGACCTGAAATCATAAAACTCCTAGAAGAAAACACTCTTGTCAATGATTTTTGGGGGGGTTTGACACCAGAAACAAAGACAACAAAAGCAAAAATAAATAACTGGGGCTACATAAAACCAAAAAGACATAGCAACAAAGTTAAAAGGCAATCTACTGGCTGATATTTTGGATTTACCCAGAGTTGGACAAGAGATGTTTGAAATTGAGATCCTGAAAATGTACTTAGAGATAACAAGGTTTGGGGTATGGCTTTGTGAATAGATGGCTGAGGTGAGGTAGAATAAGAGACTATTGACTATAAAACAAAAACAAAAAAAAATGAAGGAACTGAGAGAGATCGGAGTATTGCATGAGCCAGTTATTAAATTCTGAAATCTCCAATAAAGGTGGCAGAATTGAGAGGGAAGTGTTCAAGTCATCAAAGAACCAGGGATCAAAGAGAGACTGGCAATCAACAGCCCTGACCTGGAAAGCTGAAGAGGGAATAAACCGCCTTCACCTGGAGCCGCAGGAAATGGATTTCCACGTGGGTAGCCAGCTTTCTGTTAAGACTCCGATCAGCAAGCTACTGCTACCCCTGGGCCAAGTCTGGCCCTTGATTATGTAAATAAGGCTTTCCTGGGACCAGCTATGCTCAGGTATTTCTATGGCTGCTTGTGTGCCAGCATGGCAAAGGTGAGTAGCTGACAGAGACTACTAGTATATTGCCCGCAATGCGTAAAATATATACTTCTTAGCCCTGCACACAAAATGTTTTCCGACTCCTGAGTTACATGCAAGATGATAATGGGATGTTCAGGCAAGAGGTTAAAAGAGACACTGGTTCTTTGTCAATAAATGTCTATGAATTTCAAAGGGACCTTCTGGGATTATTTGGGAGGATGGAGAAGGGTGGATGATGAGATGAGGATATATTTGGGACAACAATGATGATCTTTTTTTTTTCTTTTTAATATATTTTATTGATTTTTTACAGAGAGGAAGGGAGAGGGATAGAAAGTCAGAAACATTGATGAGAGAGAGAGAGACATTGATCTGCCACCTCCTGCACGCCGCACACTGGAGATGTGCCTGCAAGCAAGGTACATCCCCGACCAGAATCAAACCTGGGACCTTTCAGTCTGCAGGCCGACACTCTATCCACTGAGCCAAACCGGTCTTGGCAACAATGATGATCTTGAGGCTTGGACCTCTAATGGTGACTGAAGCAACCTGGGAGGTGAGAAGCTTAATGAGCTGGACCCTCCAGGCTGGGGAAGCTCCATGTGGGTGGAGGTGCTGAGGCAGCTGCAGGAGCTTACAGCAACTGAAGACCTTGGAAGGTGGGTTTGCTCTTGGCTAATGCAGGGGACATGAAGCGGTGAATATATCTGGGGCCTAGTCTTACCAGCATCTGGTCTGGGGCAGGTGTTTGAGTGCAGTCACTGCTTGATTTCTAAAGTTGTTTCTGGAATATAAAGGAAGGGGAGGGAATAAGAAGGAGGAGTAGAAGAATGAAGAGAGTGAGGGGGAGGGGAAGAAAGAAAGGGGTGCGGGCAGCAGGGAAACAGACAAGCTCATAAATGATAAAATGACAGCTCTGGGTTACACATATTAGTTCTAGAAAATCATTTCTCAGGAAAAAAAAAATACTGGCATACTTTTCATGCTAAAAAGTCTTCTTTATGACCTTAGACCTGTGGTCGGCAAACTGCAGCTCACGAACCACATGTAGCTCTTTGGTCCCTTGAGTGTGGCTCTTCCACAAAATACCACGGCCTGGGTGAGTCTATTCTGAAGAAGTGGTGTTAGAAGAAGTTTAAGTTTAAAAAATTTGGCTCTCAAAAGAAATTTCAATCGTTGTACTGTTGATATTTGGCTCTGTTGACTAATGAGTTTGCCGATTACTGCTTTAGACAATCCAAGTAACAAGTCCTATTATTAGTGCTAAGGTCTCTTCAGAGTCCTAAAAACTCCATGGTTCGGTGGCAGCAAGATACACTGTGTAATTTGTTCTCCTACAATTTATTATCCTTCTAATCAACTACCTGCAGCTCTAAACTGCGGTTAGAGTGCTTCTTTTAAATTCACCTGGACTTTTAGCTGGATAAATAAGACATGGCCCCCGGCTAGCCTGGGCGGAACTGCTTTCCCACAGCTAACAACTTCTACCTGTCTCTGCCCCAGGCACCCTTTCTCACCTCCCGTCATAATAAAGAAGGGAAAGGCATTTTTTTCTCCCGTCAGTCCTACTCTGCTGAGATCCAAGCCCCACAACTTCAAATTCTCCTCTTTTCTGGCTTCTCATGAGGATGTAGAGGGTTGTTATACCCCAGAGGAACTTAACCCAAATTCCCTGTAGGTAACTTCCTATTCTGGACTACTCCACCAGTTAATGACTGCAATTTAATACATCCCCTTTTCATAAAGGTAGAATAGCCTCTGTTCCTTTTCTTTTAATTCAAGAGCTGTCTACTGCATTTGCATACTGTTAAATATTTCTCAGCTCTGCTGCCTTTAGCAAACATTTTTCCTTCTAAACCCTCTTAGACCACAGGGCTACCCCTAACAGGAACAGTAAAAATAAGATTCTCAATAGAAGATTTTACAGCAAGTCTGAGCCGAGTTCATCTTGTTTCATCATAGAATCCCTGACATTCCACAGGGAAGAAACCCAATTTAAGAGTGGAGAGTGGAGTGACTCTGATAACCACAAGTTCTGAGAGCCAGGAATGACATCTAAAAATAATTTTTGTAAATGTACCCAGAGGCTACTGCATGATGGGCACCCACCGGAGCCGGGCCCTAGGCATCTGCTTATGCCTCGGGCTGCTTATGTTGATTGGCCAAAAATAGCAACAGCAAGGTTTCACCTAAGGTTCCTACCAACATTCCCCCCAGCTACAAATGTAACTGCCGACCTGAGAACCAGACTGACTCACTTACAGAAAAATGTGTTCCATCATGAGCAAGTCTGCATTTTGCTGCAGTGCACAGTCTATTCTCTTTGAAGCCGATGAATTCCCATTATCATTTTTCCAGCTGCTCTCTCTTGTGTTATTACACTTACTTTTCTTTATTTTCTCACTTCTATCTGCTTTCTCTGCTTTTCCCACGTTCATTTCTGCCTATTTCTGTGGGCCTTGAAACACTAGAGAAAAAGTGATTAATTCCAATATGGGTGATCTTTTTTAAAAAATACATTTTTATTGATTTCAGAGAGGAACAGAGAGGGAAAAGGGGATAGAAATATCAACAATGAGAGAGAATCCTTGATCAGCTGCCTCCAGCACACCCCACACTGGGGATTGAACTTGCAACCCAGCAATTGCCCTGACTGGGAATCCACTTGAGACTTCCAGATTCATAGATCGATGCTCAACCACTGAGCTGCACCAGCTGGGCAATGGGTGCTCTTAAGAAGACTTCAAAAAACATGTCACACTCTAGGGAAAGGAAACTACAAAGTCCCTTAGTATGTTCTGGGACATATGAGCAGTTTATTGTGGCTAAAGAATATGTTAAAGCTGGGGTTGGACTATGAACCTTTATCCTGAAGGCAATAGTCAACCATGAAAGATTCTATGCCAGTGACATAATCTGTTCTATGCTATAGAATAACTCATCTTCCTATTATGGGAGTCTACAACAGTTATCTATGGCTGTGTAACAAATTATCCCCAAATTTAAAGACTTCAAGTAATAAAATGTTTCTACCTTACAGTTTCTGTAGCATGGCTTAGCTAGATGCCTCTCTTCAAAGTCTCCCTGAGGCTGCAATCAAGAAGTCAGCCAGGATGGCAGTCCTCTCAGGGCTGACTAGATGAGGATACAGTTCCAAAATAACCCAAGTGGTTGTTGGCAGGACTCACTGGTTATTGTTTGGAGATCAACCTTAGATCCACGATACTCTTCTTTGAATGTCTCTATATGAAACCCACTTCCTGTGAGCTTCTCCACAGAGCCACTCACAATACGGCACCTGGCTCATTAAGAGTGAGCGAAAGACAGAGCAAGGCAAGCCAAGTAAGAAAAATGCTAGTATATTTTTGTCACCTAATCTCACAGGGGACATCCTATTATTTTTTTGTGTGTTCTATTCCTTTGAAGGAAGTTGTTAGGTTCAGCCCACACTCAAGAAGAAAGAATTACACAGGGACATGGATACCAAGAGGTAGAAATCATAAAAAAAGCAAAGAGAATGAGGAGACGATGAATGGCATTTAGAAGCTAACGAAGAAGAGGATTTCAAGGAGTGGGTAGTCAAGCAGGACATAGAGAGATGGCAATGCACTCCAGCCAAAGCCTGAAGGAACCTACTGGTAGTTGAACAAGTTGGGCATATTGCTTGTTGCAGGTGTGAAGGCACACACCACAGGGAACCTCAGGGTGTCTATCAGGTGGCATTGGAACCTACAGTACGATCTGGGCTTTGGTTGATCTTTTTTTAAAAAATACATTTTTATTGATTTCAGAGAGGAACGGAGAGGGAAAGAGAGATAGAAATATCAACAATGAGAGATAATCCTTGATCAGCTGCCTCCAGCACACCCCCCACTGGGGATTGAACTCCCAACCCAGACATTGCCCTGACTGAGGGAATCTAAGGAAGCAGAGGCTCACTGTGAAGCGGTTTCTGTCAAGGAGCAGGAACAAGTTCTATGACTGGGTATCTCCATAAATCTTATCTACAGAGAGGAATAATTAGAGAGAAGGTAAAGTTGTCTGTTCTTAGACAAAACTGTGAAGTGGTCTTACGTTGGCTCATTTACCGTGGTCTAAGGGCACCCTTGTCTGAGGTTGTTCTCTGAAGCTGTTTACATTTAATGGAAGAATAGCATGACCAAGCCATGAGTGCCAGGCCAGCTTCATTCAGCGTATCAGCACCTGCTCTTTTCCCTTTCTCAATGGGGAAGTTACAAGAAGCCATTGATGGTCTAATTAAGACAAGCAGGGGCTGAGAACACGATTCTGGAGGCAGACTGTCCTAATTCAAGTCCCAACTTCATCACTAACTAGCTATGTAACCTGGGCCCATTGGCAAACCATCCTGTCCTTTAGTTTTCTCAATTTAGAGTGAAAAATGTAATCATATCTATCTCATTGGCTGTTCTGAGGACTTAAGAGTTAATATACATGTAAAGTATTTAGGACAAACTGGCAGATAAGAACTATATAGACGCTGATTATCATTATCATCTGTGATCTTTGAAGCAGCAATTTTGTTAGAGTGGTAGGCGACAGAAGCCAGGCTGCAATGAGCAAAGATAAAGAGCAGCTGATGAAGTAAGGTGCCTGATAGCCCTTCAAGAGGGATCCGGACAAAAAAAAAATCTGGAAATCATGCAGAAACGGGAAGGAAATTGGTTTAGCCAAGGTCGGTATAGAACAGTGTTTCCCAAAGAGCATTAGAAATGCAAAATCTCAAGCCCTCCAGTTGATTCTTTTTAAAAAGAGCTTTGTTGACATAAAATTGGCAAACAGTAAGTTGCATCTATTTAAAATAATTTGGTCAGTTTTGATAAATGTACACATCATAAAACTATCACCATGTTAACATATTCATCATTTCTTGATAGTCTCTCCCTCATGTCTCCCCACCTCCACCATCTCCCAAGTGAGTCTGATGTGAATGTATGGGAACCACTGGGGTATTGAAACATATTCCGTCATTAGGAGGACATAGGATCATGGCTCAAAAACTAGTAATAAAATGAAATGCTAACAGTGAAGAAGGAAGGACCCGGGAGAGAAGCAGCAAGATCAGCGTGTGGGAAAGGCAGCCTGAGGTTGACAGAGCAGGTTAGGGAGGATTGCCAGAAGCAAGGCCATGAGCAGAGCATGCACTCCGGGTGCAAGGAGCAGTGAAGACACTGTGGCTTTACAGGTCGCCACTCACACACTGCTGCTATAAAATCTTCCAATGTCAGGTCGCTGATCATGGCACATTCCTGTTAAAAAAAAACCCTAATGGGTTCCCTTTACAGAAGATGCAATACCGACAAATAGACAGAGTGTGAGATCTGGCCTCAACTGTCCTTCCAACACTCTGTCCACTTCAGTTACATCTGATCCAGTCTGTGGTTTGCTCCTGTTAAGCCTTGTAGTTCCTTTCTTTCCTTCCTTCAGAGAGTGCACCCTTTCCCCTCACATTTAAACATTGCCGTTTCCCAAAGCTTTCTCTGATGGCACACCTGGGAATAGTCTCTCTTTGCTCCAAATGTTTATATCATACTAGAGGCCCGACACACAAAATTGTGCACGGGGGGATGGGGGAGGTGTCCTTCAGCCCAGCTTGCTCCCTCTCCAATCTGGGACCCCTTGAGAGATGTCTGACTACCCGTTTAGGTCCGATCCAGGTAGAATCGAACCTAAACGGGCAATCAGACATCCCTCTCACAATCCAGGACTGCTGGCTGCCAACTGCTTACCTGCCCGCTTTCCTAATTGCCCCTAACAGCTTCTGCCTGCCAGCCTGATCACCCCCTAACTACTCCCCTGCCAGCCTGATTGATGCCTAACTGCTCCCCTGACAGCCTGTTTGCCCCTAACTGTCCTCCCCTGAGGGCCTGGTCATACCCTAACTGCCCTCTCCTGCAGGCCTGGGTCCTCCCCAACTTCCCTTCCCTGCAGGTCTAGTCACCCCCAATTTCCTTCCCCTACTGGCCATCTTGTGTCCATATGGGGGCAGGATCTTGTGTGTTGGAGTGGTGGTCAATCTGCATATTATTCTTTTATTATATAGGCTAGAGGCCTGGTACATGGGTGGGGGCCAGCTGGTTGCCCTGAAGGGTGTTCTGGATCAGAGTGGGTGTTGCCTTGGGTTATGAGGTGGCCTGAGTGAGGGGCCTGTGGTGGTTTGCAGGCTTGCTATGCCCCCCAGTGACCCAAGTGGAGGCCCTGGTATCTGGAATTTATTTATCTTCTACAATTGAAACTTTGTAGCCTGGAGCAGAGCCAAGCCATCTGCTCCCACAGTCATGGAAACTTTGTTGCCTTAAGCACTGGCCAGGGTGTGTGGAAAGCTTGGCTTCCTCCATCACCAGGGGCAACCCAAGCCTTGCTCTCTGGTGAAACTTTGTTGCCTTAAGCAGAGGCCTGGGCCTGCCAGGGTTTGTCCAAAGCTTGTTTTCCTTCATTGCCAAAGGCAACCCAAGCCTCCCTCCTGCTCTCTCTGTGGCCATAGACATCTTGGCTGGGTTAATTTGCATACTCATTCTGATTGGCTAGTGGGTGTGGCTGATGGGCATGGCTTGTGTGTGTGTGTAGCGGAGGCATGGTCAATTTGCATATTACTCTTTTATTAGATAGGATATGATTCATTCTTATTGAAAGTGGCAAATTCTTAAAGGAAAGGACTCTGTGTCTCTCATCTTTATATCCTAGCACCTGGTACACTACCCTGAACACATTCACTGAATATTTGCTGATGTATGAATTCTTATGACTGTGTTTTTCAACCTTGGCACTTCTGACATTTTTTCCCAGATAACTCTTTGTGGTAGGGGATGTCCTGGACACTTCTGGATGTTTAGCATCATCCCTGGCTTTTGCCCAATTAATGATAGTAGCACCACTTTCCAAGTGTGACAAACAAAAATGATTTCAGAGATTGTTAAGTATTCCTTGGAAGAGAGGGGAAGGTATTCCTGGTTGAGGCACTTGACCATCAACTTCCCAAGTTTTGCTATAAAATATGCATTAAGGAAAGCAGAGTGGCAATGATATACTTCAGGTCAGGGAAAGAAGGAAAATGTTTAACACCTGGAACCCCTCCTAAGTCCTAGGAAATTTCATGCACTTTTGCAAGTGCCTTCCTCTATATTTTTTCTTTTCCTTCTTTGCTGCTCAGGACTTTATTCTAACAGACTGTGCACCAACTCCTGCTAACAGCGAAAGACAATATGTCATGCAGCAGAGTAGTGAAGTATTGAGAATGGAATGGATTCAAGTAAGTTTTGAAATGAGGTACTAGAGCAGGAGTCAGTAGACATTAGTTTGTCAAGCTGAACTATGCAGGTACCTCTTACTTTACCTCCACATATGCTTGCTGTATGATCTATGGCCATCTGTTCTCAGGAACCGAAGATGGTAAATCACTTTCCCATGTTTGTTATTAGATAATGCGTTAACCATCTTAACGGCGTGTGGACAAGTTCTGAAAGTAACACTCAGGAAATGCTGATTCCTGATCTGTCTCTCTGAGCTATCTAGAGCTTTGCAATCTTAAATAGTTTCCCCCTTCATCTCATAATCCAGTCTCAGTTTTAAAACATTTTCTTCCTTCCTATAATATGATATATGGTGTTCATTTGGCGAGTCTAAATCCATGAACTGTTTGCCCAATGGGCTATTACAGTAGAAGAATGGTTGTTGCCCTAAGCCTCTATCTGATTGCTCTAAGTCCTCAGTCTCCCTCCTATCCGTATCGCCTGCTGCCCTCACCATTCCACCCTCCACTGCTGAAGGCACGTTGTTCCCTCTCTCCTTCACAGCCTCTTCTTCTTCCCTCTTGGCCCTGTTCTTCATTCTCAATCTACTTCACATTGATATTTTCCTTTAATCCTTTTACGTTTTACAGGCCATTTGTCTCTGGTCTCAGACTCGGCTTCTCTCTGTGTTATGTGCTTCAATTTCAATTCGCCAGGAACATAAGCCGTATATCACAGTTTCCCTGCTTAAGTCACAAAAGCAGAAAGAAAAAAAAATAAAAGTAAACTATCTTTCCACCCGGGTGATGCCTTACTCACGCAGTTAGTCAGTGGGTCGGTTGCTCAATACCAGCTGGCGTTAACGCTGGACTCCCTCATCTTAATGAGGGAACTTCTGATGCAAATGAAAAGCATATGCTTGTGGAAAATAGCCTGAAAAAAAGCTGGTTAAGTTACCCACCAGTAGGAATCATGTTATTCTCACTGTTTTGATATCATAACAATACTTAGCTTTCCCAGAACACTAGAATGTGTTCTTGATTCAATGCCTTTGGATTTTTGTATTAATTTTGAGTGTGCCTCACACAAATGGAAACTATATATATCTGGTCATCTCTTTTGGTCATTAACAAGAAATGAGAGATTCAGCTAGCTCAAGTCAGAACAGTACTTCAGCAACATCACCTCTAGAAAGTTGACCCCACGGTGAAAGATCTTGCCATTCTGTGCAGGTCACTGTGTCCATATCCATCTGTTTCTTTCTCTGATTGGTGAGGAGCATCTATAGCTATCGTTGGGATAAATATAAATGGACACATACTCTGTGGATTTGAGTCTATGTATAATAGCAGCTTAATAAATGGTTGCAAACCAGCTTGGAGAACAATGATCTACTGTTTATTCTTGGGAAAACATTAAGCTCTCTCCCAGAGGCCTTCTGTTCTCTTCTGAAGTATTTTACCCACTTGTCACCTTCCCTGATCACGTATGCAGCCTGCAGAACCTGGAAGGAAAGATATTCCAGGTTTTGACTTCCAACTACTAGAAAAGTATTTTCAAAACCAAAAAAAAAAAAAAAAAAATTCTTCCAGCCCCAGGGACAATTGATAACTTGACAGACAAGCAGGTTTAGAAAGGCAAGGTGATGGATGATGGCAACTGTTGCAAATATGGACTTGCAGACTGGAGAGGTTCAGAGAACCAGAGGTTATTAAAATATGGAGATGTTATTAATTCTGCCTGAGTGGACCCTCAAAACATAGCCTCAGTAATTAATTTTCTATGAATTCCCTGAAAAAATAAACATACCCAAATTCATATTGTAGCCCAAAATATATTTTCCAAAGACAAATAGAAATTAATTTGAATATCTTTCAATAAAAATGTATATATTCTTCCACATGCTTTTATTAGTCAAGACATTTAAAAAACTAGACTGGTCTTTAAAATATATAATTTCTTAATATAATATGAAAGGATTATAAATCTGTAAAAGATACCTCATATTTATTTTGAAAATGGCACTTCTTTTCATGAAGAAAAGCAAGATAATGGCAATGCTATTTTAGCCTTTCTGCTTACTAACCTCAATCAATTTATAAAGATAAATGTCATAAACAGAGATCAGCATTCATACAGTATATATTACAAGGGGTTTCATTTTGACCTGGCAAGAGGTATTGCTCTTCAATATTTTAATATTTATTATAAAATTTGGAAGGTATTTTTGTTTTTAATTTAACTCCCTTAGCTGATATAGTGTTTCATTTCTCTATTCCCTCATGACTTTTCTTTCTCATTTTTGTTCTTTGAATCACCTTTGTTTTGTGAAACTGCATCTCTATGAGTTGTACATAAATGGACTGTCTATGTTTTTTCCCCATTTTCAGTCATAATGGACCTTTGCATTGTAATGTTTTGGGAAATAAGGTTCATCGGTCCATAATACCAGTTAGTGTTCCATGATATTCTAAAGTAACAGAATGGTAAATGGTCAGATATGGAAGTGAGAAAGGTGTTATTCACCATTACCCATTTTGAGCTGTCACAGACTTCAAAGTGCTGGATATCAGAAGAAGCCCCAAATACAGAGTGAAACTGAGATGATTTTATATGTACTACACTGCTCCTCTGAGCTATGGCTGGATACCAGGATAATAGGGCCCTGTGCTTACCTGTGCTTATGCAGAACGCTGATTTAAGGACTAAAGTGTGGCCAGGATTCAAACCCACTGAGCCAGAGTGCAGGAAAATTGTACCAGGAGCTTGAATACACTTTAATGTGTTACTATAATGTCAACAGAACTCCTGAATGGTGGGGGAGGAGTTGTACTAATTATAATGTTGTGGTAAATCTGATAGTGGAGTAGGTAAAAGGGGTTTATGGAATTTTATTATGGTTTATGAAGATTCTTGAAAATATGCTGTTATGAATAAATAATTTAACCAGCATTGCTCTTGAGAGGACCCAGGAGCAATATTGAGTCATTATTTATTTAGAAATACCCTCAGGAACTGGGTAAAATGTAAAGGCTAAGAGGAGAGTGAAGGACCATATGAAGAGATAGTGTTAAATTACCCCTCCTCCTCCTCTATTAGTGTTGTGTGATTCTACCTGGTATATGGAAAGAAGCTGATCCCTCATTGCATCACATAAAAAATAGGGGGATGATTAAAGAAGTCTCTTTAAGGCAACTAATGATTACAAAACACTAAAATAAAAATTATTGGCTAGAAGAGGCTTT
This sequence comes from Lasiurus borealis, assembly GCA_004026805.1. NCBI lineage: Eukaryota > Metazoa > Chordata > Mammalia > Chiroptera > Vespertilionidae > Lasiurus > Lasiurus borealis. The sequence goes on along the minus strand of PVJN01009740.1, from coordinate 47,079 downwards.
CTATGTTTTTGGTCTTTGGTGAGAAAACAGAGGTAAAAGAAAGGCTGACATTTATTAAATACTTACCATAAAAAAGACAATATTTAAAGCCTCTTTAAATGGTCCTAGGGGCAAAGAGAAAATAAAGAAAACATTTATTCCATAAAATCTACAGAAGTTTTCAAGATGAGAGTCTGTGGTATTTCCCCCAGCTCCAGTAGAAGGGCTTTCTATTGAAGAACAAGACCTCAGTATTTCTCCTCCTGCCAGGCAGGACTGAAAGGTGGGGGCTCTCTTCCTCTGCAGATCTCTGACTCATGAGATGGAAGCTCTCCCTCAGTCACAGCCACTCCCCTTCCCCCCACCACCACCACCCTGCCTGCTACCCCTTCCATACCTCACAGTCCACCAAGCACTCAGCCCCTATAGCAGCTGCATTATCCCTGCTCGCAGCTTCAGAGCCCTGGTTTAGAGATTTTGCCTGGGAGAAGCAGCAGTTGTAAAACCCATAGCTCTCAATCTCTTCCCAAATGCATTGCCTTCAATCACAACAAAGAATGGATAAATTTAAACCTAAAGAGCTCTCAGGAATAGTAGAGATTATGATGAAAGGCAATTAAGAGGAGATTCAAGATACTAGCTAAATTTTGATGCCACAGAACTCTGTTGAAAATACTAGAGCAATAAGTAAGCAATTACTAGAATTTAACAATCTGGTGTGGTCCCAAAAAAAGTTGGGGAGAAATAGAGCCCTAACAAAACCACTGCCAACCTGTGTCATTGTATAAATTAAGATGTATATGAGAAACTCTAGAGCAACTACCAAAATAACTAAAAAATGTATTGACAACGTCATTAAAAAGAATTAGCCCGTTGGTGTGACTCAATGGTTGAGGGTAGATTCCTGAACCAAGAGGACCCCAGTTGATTCCTCATCAGGGCACATGCTGAGTTGCAGTTTTTTGGAAAACATTCTAACAGTTCTTTCATCTGTTAAACATAGAGTTACCATATGACTTCAAAGCTCCATTTCTAGGTTTATATCCAAGAGAAATGAAAACATACGTTCCCACAAAAAACTTTTCAGATAATGGGATATTATTCAGCTAGAAGAGAGACAAAAATTATGCTAAGTGGAAGAATGAACTGCTTTTCTACGTATTGTACTATTAAATTCTTAAAACACTTGCTGAGGTATAAATATTACTTTCCTTACTTTAGAAATAAGGAAATTGATATTCACCAAAACTGTGTAAATCGGCAACATGTCAAAGCCATTCATTTTATTGAAAGTCCCATGCTTACTATAGTTCACCAGAGCTAAAGGTCAGCAGCCTCCACAAAGGTTAGCAGGAAGTAGCTGAGACTCAAGTACTTAGACACTTTGGGTGTAATACTCATATTAAATGGAAACTTTAACTACATGCAAAAGAAAAATAGGTCCAAGCCTAGAAAAATGCCTCTGCAGGTGAAACAGTGTCATCAATGCATTACTTTAATTTACTTCTGATTTTTGGTCTTTGCTTGACCACATAAATGCAAAGACCACCCTTGTATAAGTCAAATTTTTCAATGCATTAATTTGATGCAAGAGTAATATGTTTTGAGCCTGCATTCTATTACCACTTATTTATTTAGCTGAATTGCAGATCAGCTTTAAAAGTCCATTAACAGTGAAATAACCTCTTTCAAAAGGTCAATTGCACAAAATGTGTCATTACTTTTATAGAGAATAAAATGCTCATTAAGAAAACTTGTCTTCAGAAATTTCTGAAATTTGGGCAATGCACATCTGGTAGTAGGATCCACCAGGTCAGCTCCCTTGCAGCTTTCTAGAGTTTTCCCAAGAACAATTCAAAGAACAATAAATAAGCAGATCCCTAGTCTGGGGAAGTAAAAGGGGGTGATGGGCAGAAGGAAACCATTTCTGGGATAGGAGGAAGAATACACAGAGGGGCCTTCATGATCTCAGTTTGCTCTCTCCTCCTTCCCCATCCTGGAAAATAACAAAAAGGCAGAAAGCATCACCCTGTAGGAAGAGAACAGAACCTACACAGAAGGTTCTAAGAGCACAGAAGCTGCAAACTCCACTTGATTCTTCCTAAAGTAGATCTTGGGCAAGAACTCCTATTGTTCCAGGTTATTGTTCAAGATATAAAGCCCTGCTTTCTGCTTAAATATCATGTTTCTATAGAAGAATATAAGAATTATATTTGCCGAAACCAGTTTGGCTCAGTGGATAGAGCATCGGTCTGTTGACTGAAAGGTCCCAAGTTCGATTCTGGTCAAGGGCATGTACCTTGGTTGCAGGCACATCCCCAGTAGGAGGTGTGCAGGAGGCAGCTGATCGATGTTTCTCACTCATCGATGTTTCTAATTCTCTATCCTTCTCCCTTCCTCTCTGTAAAAAAAAAATCAATAAAATATATTTAAAAAAAGAATTATATTTAAGGGCTATTAGTGAGACAAATCTTTCTGTGACAGCATGGGTAACCTACAAGGGTAGATTTCATGGAAACCTGTGAAGAATTTTGTGAGTTTATTTGAGCCAAACTGTCAACAATTGCCAGGAAGCAGAATCTCAATGGATTAAGATAATTCTCCTCCAGAGAACAGCAGTTTTGCACCTTGCTTTATACATTACAATCAAAAGAAGAGACCTAAGTGTGTGGGATGAGATTCGTTGGTAGGGCGACAGGAGAAAGCAAAGCTGGGGCACCTCTGAGATTGGGTAAAAAGTAAAATGATAGACACACTCTTGTTTTACTTAGGTGGGTGCAGGATAGTTAACAGTCAACAATTAACTCAATTACAACTGGTTGTGGTCTCCACAGAGTGGTGCTTGTGCTTTGAGGGGCCTTGTGCTTTGAGGAGTCCAAAAAAAGGAGAAATACTTTTACATTCATGGATATGTTATTTTAGATGCAAAAAGGCAATAGACAGGCTCAGTTTAAGGTAAAGTTTGACCTTTGTCAGGGGAGATACCAGCCTAGGGCATGACTACCCACCATAAACTGCTTTTTAGTTTAAAAAGTTTTAATTTCAGATCATCCTTTGAGGTTACTTAAGGTCTCTGAGTTTGCCAGGCTGACACGCAGGCCTTCTCTGAGCTTGTCAGGTTAGCATGTGGCCTCTTTTCGTCCACACTTGTATGCAAAGTATTTTTTTACATCATTGCTTCAGCAAGGTACCTATTCTTTTTAAGATTCTTAGGATGCCAAGCGTAATACAATCTTCTGAGAAGAGGGAAGCAAAACCACAGGAGAGCTGATTAAATACATGGGCAAGCATTGCCTGAGAGGTTTAAGGTCATTTGGCATTTTTCCAGGAAAGTCAGTTCTTCAACTGCTGGCTTGTCAGATTTCCAACTTTAGACTATCTCTCAATTCCAACTTATGCAAGGATAAAAAAAAGCTTTAAGGCTCTGAAAGTATTCAGAAAAAAATTCACTGCCAGTTGAATGAACCAAAACCCTAAGATCTGAGTTACCTGCTCTTGTCATTGTGTTGGTAACAGAAATAATCAGGGTTTTCCTAAAGCTGAGACAATACTTTTAGAAATGCAAATGGCGGCTTCCTTAGAGCCCACCCAGAGAGCAGGTTACTAACACAACTTCTGAAGGCTTCAGCGTCAGCCACAGTTTTGAAGATCTTGGAGAGGAAAGATGTCCTAGGAAGCCGTTCAGGTATCCATTACTCAGAGATAAGGCGGGAACCATTCTTGCTGGGAACGGAAAGCCTGCAAACTCTAATAGTGAAGGAGAAACCTGCGTGGCTCACTTTCTCTCTTCCCCAGCTCTGCTTTCTGCAAATGTTTTCACATAGCTTATCTATACCAAAGCTGACACAGGCCACTTCTTCACTCTGGGTTGAATAACGTGATCTCCTGAGGACAACAATCTCTTTAGCCTGTGATTGTAGAATTGTGACTCCCTCTTTCTATAATACGGAAAAAAAAATCAATTTAGAAACAAAAATACGTATGAACATTGTCAGCAATAAACTTCTGAGGCATTCAGTCTCTGACTTCTAATTTGAGATAAGTAAACATAACTTGATGATAGGGTGACTCCAGCTCAGGCCTGTTGTCCTCCCAACTCCTCCTCGCTTTGGCGTTCCTCTTTTGTGTTGGACTGTGACTAGTGTGAAAGTGAGATTAAGTTTCTAGGCCTTCTTTCCACATTTTCTGATCTTCTTTGCCCTGTGGATGAAAAAAAGGCCACATGCTAATCTGACTAGCTCAGGGAAGGTCTGCATGGAGGTTTTGCAAACTCCAAGACCTAAAGTAACCACAAAGAATGGTTTGCAATGAAAAACTGTAACTAAAAGCAGGTTATAGTGGGTAGACATGTCCTAGGCTGGTATCTTCCCTGATAAAGGTAGGTCTTTACCTTAACTGAGCCTATTGTCTGTTTACATCTGAGATAACATCCCCCAGGGCACAACCAAATAACAAATGGGCACCAGGACTGAGACCATAAATCCCTTCACAGTTGTTGTTATCATGTTACTTTTTTACTGTTAACTATCCTGTGCCCACCTAAGTAAAGGAAGTATGTGTCTATCATTTTACTTTTTATCCAATCCCAGAGCCACCCACCCCCCTACCCCCACCTTTTGCTTTCTTGCACTTCCCTAATCTATCACCAATGGAGTTCATGTAACCCACCTACTTCTCATTCTTTGATTGTGATGTATAAAACAAGGTGGAAAACTGCCATTCTCTGGGAGCATTATCCCAATATGTTGAGATTCTGCTTCCTGGCAAGTATCAATAGTTTGGCTCAAATAAACTCACAAAAATTCTTTACAGGTTTGAATGTTTTTATGTTAACAGCTCCTTCTCCCATCAGAGTAAGTCTCCTGTTCTCTCCCACCTTCATCCCCACTCCCTTTTCCTATGGGAGGACTTGTCACCTCTTTCTGGACAGCTTGATGGAAAGATTGAACATGAACAGGCCAAACCCTTTCGGGGCACCTCTTCATGGTCTGTCTGCCCACAGAGCGGTCTGCCTGCCCACAGAGTGTTCTAGCCTGCACACAAGCTTCCTGGCCAGTCTCCCACTGTGGGAAAGGCCAAGAGGATGGAAGTAGTCTGCAGTTGCAAGTAGTTGCCTGAGTTTAGATCTGGAGAGTTATTTAGAACTAGGAAGCTTATTGTGACTATGCATCTAAGCTTCATCTTCCAATCCAGCATCTGTTTGTGATAATGCTGATTTTTAAAAAATCTCCTTCTGCCATAATCAAATTCATAGAAACAGAAAGTAGGATGGTGGTTGCTAGGGTTTTGGGGATGAGAAGTTACGGAGTTATTGCTTAAAGGGTGTATAGTTTTCAGGTTTGCAAGATGAAATGGGTTCTGGAGATGGATGGTGGTGACAGTTACACAACTGGACAGTGACTAGTGTGAGAGGGAGATTACTTGCAAATTACAAATGTTGATGAGTGGTATTATGTACTTAATACCACTGAACTATAAACTTAAAATGGTTGATATGGTAAATTTCATGTTATGAATATTTTACCACAATAAAATAAATTAGAAAAAAAAATCTTGGAATTCTTATGCCTTTGTTCCCCAGGGCTAGATAGGTTTTGTTGGATCATATATTTAACTGTTCATTTCAATGACTTAAAGGAGCCATAAGCTGGAAATATTCTAAAAAAGACTTCTTTCCATGGTCTTTCTTTCTATGAGGTGACTTCCGCTGAGAATAGCATTCTGGCCTTTCTTCCCTCTCTCACGCCTTCTTTTCCTTGAGAGAAAAGTGACCTGCTCTGCAAGGCAAGGTCTGGCTCGCTCACTCTCTTAGGACCAGCCTGCCTGGAGGAGGCTATGTGGATGGAAGCCTTTCCATCTCCACCTAAGAGGTTTGGGGTTGTCCAGACTTTCGTGGACCCAGATGGGTTATTTTAATTCAGAAATGTGTTAGGCAGTCAATGTAGTTGTACATTGAACTGTTTTTTCAATCTTGTTTTTGTTCATATGTCCAAATACTTATTATTTATATGTTCCAGTCACTCTTCTAAGTACCTGAGACAAAGTAATAAAGCCAGTGCTTTTATCTCTAGCTGCCCAATTCCTCAGGATCTAAATGTTTCTTTGGGGAAAGAAAGAACAAGATATTATGTATTGACCTAATTAAACCTCTACAATTAGCATTCTTATTTTAATTAGCTCAGAATACGCTAAACTCTCAATATACCCTACACAAAAATCAGTCCTCTCTGTCCATTTTCCTTTACAAATGTTAACGAAGGCCAGAAATATGGAAATTTAAAAAGGAAGGCTGAAGGATAGCAAAAGCGAAAGCGTAACCTAAAATTAGGACAGAATCAGATATTATAGGTTAGCACTAACAGGAATCAACATAAAATGGATAACATTAGCCATCTGCAAGATCATTTCAGGAAATAAGCCACCCAAGAGATGATTCATGAACATACAGCTAGCAATTTGAGGGTGCTTTCTAAGTCTCACCAGGGGTCCAGCATGCTTCCCTAAAAGGGAAATCATCTATTTAAAATGTATCTGGTAGAGATCAACCAAAGGACTTGCATGCATTTATATAATGGATACAGACAACAGGGGGGAGAGGGCAAAAATGGGGGGGAAGGGTAATGGGGGAATAAGGACACATATTAACACCTTAATCAATATAAATAAATAAATAAAAATATAAAAATATAACTGGTAGAAGATTATCAGTAATTTAAGAAATTGAAAACTGCCAAGACTGGTTTGGCTCAGTGGATAGAGCGTCGGCCTGCGGATTGAAAGGTCCCAGGTTTGATTCTGGTGGGGGGCATGTACCTTGCTTGTGGGCACATCTCCAGTAGGGGACATGCAGGAGGCGGCTGATGGATGTCTCTTTCTCATTGATGTTTCTGACTTTCTATCCCTCTCTCTTCCTCTCTGTAAAAAAAATCAATAAAATATATTTAAAAAAAAAAAGAAATTGCAAACTGACTTAAGGAATGATAGAGGTTTTAAATGACAGATAAAAAATATAGAAAATGTATAGTATAGAATTTTTCAGTGTTTTTCCTCACAACTTCTAGGGAAGGGAACATGCTGCTACCCATCATTCCTGAGGTTTATTATCTTAGACAGAAATAGTCCTAAACCAAGAAGAGCTATTCTTCTTGTTCAGTAATTGGATAGCCCCTAAATAACTGGATCTGTCTGTTCTTATTCCATGTTTAGTAGCCACCTGCTGATCCAACTGATATAATTCCCAAGGTATATAAATGAGAGCATATACTCATTTCTAAACCACTCTTAGTGAGTTGGATCAAGGAAATTGATTTTCTAGAGTAGGCTTATTAGATCACTAATACAATGAATGTGTATTCTATAATTATTGCGTTGGTTCAGGTTCAGGAATATTAAAACATGGGGCATAGTTTGTCTACCTCATTTTTTTTAATTGCCTCAACTTCCTTCATTTTACATTCACCCAGGCTCAAAAATCTCAAAATTTTCTTTAAATTCTCAATCTACATCGTATTTTAACACTAATCAATGGACTTTTTTCTTCTTATACTTTTTTCTACTTAAGTCTAGGCCATGAGGACGTCATTATTTATATGGTGGCGCAATGTTTAGAGTACTATTTGATGTGATTTCCCATGTAATTCCGCCTGCCTTCTGTTTGTTCCCTAAGAGCCCTCCTCCAGATCAAAGTTAGATAGGAGACATCCATGGTCACCGTGAAACTCTCTAAAGAACCAGGGGTGGGGGGAAAGGCAGAACATGTTTGATTCTTAAGTTCAAAACCCTCTGGGCTTTAGGTAATATGAAAGATTCAGATGCACATGTAAAACTTGCTATATAGACTAAAAAACAAACAAACTAAAAAACAACAATAGCAACCACAAACCCAAACTGAAAAAGAAGGAAATTAGGGGAGAGGTTGGTAGAGAAAAAGAAATAGAGTTAAACGTAAGTGTGATGAATCATAAAAGAGAATATAATAGGCCCTCTTAGTTAAGTTTGGGAACCTATGGATAGAAAGCTGTTCTAAAAGAGTGGGCCTGAGAGACAGTAGACAGCATACCCGGGTGACAAATCTCCCTTTCCTCCACCACCTTCTTACTGACATGGAATTTTTGGGCCGGAACCCGGATTCATTGACCACTGAAATTGGAGAATGAGTCCGTGGACAGAAAGTGGTATAGCAACGGTGGAGATTTATTGAAGAGCAAGTACAGACTCCCACATGGAGAGAGGGAAAGAGTCCCACAGAATGACTCCCAAGTAGGGAGAAGGAAAGGGGTCCCAAAGGCTTATAAAGGCTCTTCCCAAAAGCTTATAAAGGCTGCAGATCCAGGTGCCTTGATATCTCCTCTGATTGGTCACTAGTCCCCTAGACTGGTTACCATAGTTACTCCTGGGCTCACAGGTCAAACTTTACATGGGACATGTGAGGCTTTCTCCCCTCCCTGATCCCTTCCTTATTGTTTTCCTATTCCCTTTGGGCTTTCTTCTTCTCCTTCTGGATGAAGGACTTCCTTCTCTTTATTCTGTAAATATAGACCTTTTGCTGCTCCCAGCTCCCTCATTCTATGAAAATGTTCCTGTTGCAGCTTTTCGGCTTCCTGTATTCTATGGAAATACTGTATACCTTCTGCTGCTCTGCAGCCCTCTGCTTCCTCCATGGTCTCCTTAATTTCCAAAATTTCTAAAATTTCCTAAACCTATTTTATCCCTAAAATTACTGTTTCATAACCATCATTGCGAAGAAGCTAAGAGATGAAACTGGTAGTGCGACTCACATGTGGATAACAGCTAGAGGAAATTCTCCATCTGCCTTCTGGGCTGGAGTGGTATTGACAGTCTCAGAACCCTCTCAGGGTGCTCCAGTGCTAGAGGCTAGCATTATCCAAGAGAGCGGCCTGCAGGGTTTTCCTGTGAGAATGAAGGAACTGCCCATAAGGAGGATTTGTGTACACAATCTGTGCTCCCAATGACCATTCACCCTTTGAGAGGACAAATGAGCTGAGTGACATTGGGAATAGACTCCAGCATAGTGAGGAGAAGGCTAAAATGAGTATCTCCCAAATCCACCTTCTCATTCCTTCCAGCCCCTCCTGAAAATGATCAAGTTAAAAACTCTGAGAAAATACAGACTTGGACTTATTTTATTTAAAAGGGACTAGAGTAAATTTTCTTCAGCAAGTAGAATGGAGACTTGGCACCAGAAATAAGTAAATTACAGAAAGTGAGAACAGTTACAAGTTTTGTTGATGGGGTTGCTGTACACTTGACTAGAACCCTTAAGATTTGTGCCTGCTACCCTGAGACTACTAAAATATATCATCATCATAATAAAGAGCTAATATGGTAATGGTGGGACACTGTAATGACCGATCGCAGGAGGCTGCCTGCGTGTGTGTGTGTGTGTGTGTGTGTGTGTGTGTGTGTGTGTGTGTGTGTGTGGTGGGGCATTGCTCCAGAGACAGGGCAGAAATCTGAAGAGGTGGGACCATCCCATGCCAGGGAAGAAGGGGGTGAGAGCCCATCATGATCCCCTCTTTTGCCACCCACCACTCGCACTCAGAGCACCCTGCCTCCCACCTGCCAAGGGAAGGAGCACAGTGCAGCAGGCGGGAGGCTTCCACGCTCTCCTCTGACACCCTGACAGGGCAGAGACACTACCTTGCTCTGGAGATGGGGTGTAAGTGGAGAAGACAGGACCAGCCTGAGGCTACTTGAGGGACTGAGGATGAAGCAGCCAGAGAAGGCCAGAGGGGTCGAGGGTAGGCCAGGCACGCTGGAGCTCTGTGGAGAGAGAGAGGTTCAGGTGTCAAGACAGGGCGACAGGTAGGTGGACAGGGGCTGCAAGATTTTGCACACCGGGCTCCTAGTTTTTAATAAGCTTCCTGCTTCTGTCTTACAGACTGCTGCCAAATTAATCTTCCTTAATACCTGCTTTCACAGTGCATTTGGTGGCTTCCTGTGGCTTTCAGGATGAAGTCCAAACTCCCCATCCCTGAAGCATTGTGCAAGGCCCTACGCCATCTGTTCCCCCACTACTTTTTACCATTTTACCTTCTGCCATTTTCAACAGGAATCCTTTGTTTCTAGAGAGCCATCCTTCTGACGTCTGGCTTCCAGGCTTTTGTTCATCCACTTCTCTGGCCACCTTCACCGTAGCTCAAGTGTTCTCTTTTCATATACAGTAAATCTCAATTGACCTTGTCATTTGCTTAATGAAGTATGGTTTTTAAAACTACAAGTTTAAAAAATAGTTTTAAAAATGCGTCTATCCATTTTTATTCCACTAGGTCCTAAGAAAAATAGTGATAAATTGACACAGGAAAATGAGAGGAAAGGCAGATTACCTTGAGATGGGGCTGTTAGGGAGGGCTTCCTAGAAAGTGTGCACATGTGCTGTGCCATGAATGTGGGGAAGATTTAGGTACACGGAGATGGAGAAGATGCTGGCAGAGGACTCTACAACAGATAAAACTATGAGCAAGGAAGCTATCGGTATATTTGGTGATTGCTAAATTGTCAAATTAAGCACAAATTGAGTTTCAATTTCTTGACTCTTAAAATATTTATTGTCTCTACCACTTTCTTTTCTTAAGTACATTATCTACTAATCTAACTATTGGAATGGTTCAAGTACATTAATTACTTCCCAGTAGAAAAACATTACCTGGATGTGTGTTGCATGACCTAAAGATCAAAGATAATTTATTACTGAGTAGCACCAACTTTATTAATGGTACTGCATGGAAAGTTAAGGAAACAAATTATAGATCTGAGCACTAACTACTAGTTGCCATTGATTTCTCACTTAGTGTGTCTAGAAAATGAAATTTATAAGGTGACACATACAGATGCTAGAGTTTACCATGGTGATTTAAAGAATCTGGATATAATAAAAGCAACTGGTAGACATGAAAGAGAAACAAGATAATCCAACATAAGGATAACTGGGGTTTCTGACACAAAGAACTAAAACAAAACTAAACAAGATGGTTCAAGTACGTTGAAAAGATTTTTCTTTTCATATTAATTTTTATTAAATTTTTATACATATCTCCCCATTGCCCCCCTCCCTCCCAGGCATACCCCAACCCCCCAGGGTCTGTGATCATTGGTTATGCTTATATGCATGCATACAAGTCCTTTGATTGATCACTTATTTACCTCACCTAACTTTAATCTTTCTGCTGTAATTTCACAGTCTGTTTGATGCTTTATGATTTTTGTCCCCCTGAGAATTATCAGCCTACTCCCTTTCTGTGCTCCTGATTCTATTATATTCACGTTTATTCTGTTGATCAAATTTTTAATTCACTTAATTTTTAGATTCATTTGTTGATAGATATGTATTTGTTGTTCATAATTTTTTGGCTTTTACCTTTTTCTTCTTCCTCTTCTAAAAGAAGCATTTCATATAATACTGGTTTGGAGTTGATGAACTCCTTTAGCTTTTTCTTCTCTGTGAAGCTCTTTATCTGCCCTTCAATTCTGAATGATAACTTTGCTGGATAGATTATTCTTGGTTGTAGGTTCTTGCTATTCATCACGTTGAATATTTCTTGCCACTCCCGTCTGGCCTGCATCGTTTCTGTTGAGAAATCAGCTGACAGTCGTATGGGTGCTCCCTTGTAGGTAATGAACTGTTTTTCTCTTGATGCTTTTAATATTCTCTCTTTGTCTTTTGCTCTTGGTATTTTAATTATGATGTGTCTTGGTGTGGTCCTCTTTGGATTCCTTTTAATTGAGGTTCTGTGTGCTTCCTGGACTTGTAAGTCTATTTCTTTTACCAGATGTGGAAAGTTTTCAGTCATTATTTCTTTAAATAGGTTTTCAGTATCTTGCTCTCTCTCTTCTTCTGGCACCCCTACAATTCTGTTGTTGGTACGCTTGAAGCTGTCCCAGAGGCTCCTTACATTATCTTCACATTTTTGGATTCTTTTTTCTTCTTGCTTTTCCAGTTGAATGTTTTCTTCTTCTTTATATTTCAAATTTTTGACTTGATTTTTGCCATCCTCTAGTCTGCTGTTAGGACTCTGTATAATATTTTTTATTTCAGTCATTGTTTCTGTATGTCCTTTTTCATCTCCTCTTGGGTCTCACTAATTTTATCTAACTTTTCTAGCATATTCTTGAAAAACCTTATAACTGTGGTTTTGAACTCTATATCCAGTCGTGTTTTTTTTTTTCCTCCATTTCTTTTGTTTGTGATCCCTTCCCTTGTCTCGGCATTTTAACTGTGCCAGAACTTCTGTGTTGGATTCAGCAACACCACAGAGCCTCTCTGCTGAGCTTGGGATGGGTGGAGTCTCAGGGCTTAAGGGACTGCCTTGCCTTCCAGTTGGCCCCACCCTCCACGGCTCCCGAGTCTCAAGTCACTGTGTAATCCCTGGAGCGGTCCTTGTGCGCACGTGCCCGCAGTGCCTCTAGACTGCTGCCTTTCCAGCTCCCCAGTGCACCAGGACCACAGGAGTCTAGGTCTCCAGGGTTTCGCCTGAAACAGGGACTTAGTGGAGTCAGAAGTGGCACAGTTGGGAGGGTCTGTCTCCTGCCCACTCGCGAAAGCCAGAGGCACAATCAGCAATCTGTCTTCCATGCAATGCCGTGTGCGTGTTTGACCAGACCTCCGATCTTTTGCGACTCCCCTAAATTTCCGTGCACCTCTCCCTTTTCACAGTCCAAACTCCCCCCATATGAGTTTCGGCTGGATCTGGGGTTTAGTGTCATAGGATAAGGGGTTCAATGCCGTTGAGAGTCTCCATTTCCCTCCCACCAGAGAAAGCCAGCCAGGCACTCTGGCACCCACTCTCTCTGTGTGCGCATCTCCGTACCTCAGCTTTTTGCAACTCCTCTGGGTCTCTGTGAGCCCCTCTCTTTTCCTCTAGTTGTAGAACTTACACTCAGCCAGCTTTCCTGTGGTTCTGGATGATGTCCGTTCTTCTTTTAGTTGTAGTTTTGAAATTGTTGTGCGAGGCAGCAGTGTAGGTGTTTACTTATGCCGCCATCTTGGATTCTCCCCGAAAAGAATTTTCTTAAATTCAGAACTATATGCTCCATTACTTAATGGAAACTTTGATCTCAATATCAGAGACAATTCATCAATAGGTAGAATTTGAACTTCTAATATTACAAATTGGAGAACTGAAACTTTTTGCATAGAAAAAATAAGTAGTGTTTAAATTTAGTTAAATTTTTTAGGACTAGTTCAAATAATTTTTTCTTTATTTTATTTTTTAAATATATTTTATTGATTTTTTACAGAGAGGAAGGGAGAGAGAAAGTCAGAAACATCAATGAGAGAGTGACATCGATCAGCCGCCTCCTGCACGACCCACAGTTGAAGATGTGCCCGCAAGCAAGGTACATGCCCCCAACTGGAATCGACCCTGGGACCTTTCAGTCTGCAAGGCGATGCTCTATCCACTGAGCCAAACTGGTCTCAGCCAAATAATTTTTTAATTAAGTGGGTTTTTGTGAGCTGCTTTAGATTAAAGAAAAATACGTGTTTTAATATTATTTCATATAGAACTACATTCTGAGTGACAAAGCCCTAACTTAGACATAAACTTCTAGAACATAAGTCAGTTTTTAATTTGGGAACTATCTGTGGGGTTTTTTGTTTTGTTTTGTTTTTTGTCTTTTTTTTTTTTTTTAATAATAGTTTCAGAGCCTAGCAGAAAACTACTTTCAGAACTGGAGGCTAGTAAATACCTGCTGGGAAAAAATACCCACAAATGTATGCAGGCACTTAAATCTGAATTCACTGGGTAAGAAGAGTAATAGTTTGTGTGCTGGATGGAAAATGCTCCCATTCTTCAAGCAATAATTTAAGGAATCACAAGCACAAAGTAGTTACTGTACACTAAAAATGATAATAAATCTCATCCCAGCAGGGCAGAGATGGTGGTTTCAGCATGTAATTGTGTCCTCTTGGAGCCATAAATGGGATGCGATTTTGACATGGATCAGCAAAGTGAAAGGAAAGTTTCAAAGGACCTTGGAAATAAATTGGACCTGTGATTCTTCAACTCTTTTGGAAATGTATATATAACATTTCCATTCTTAAATCACAGTTGATTTTTCCATTCATTCATTTTTCCTCATTTACTTGTTTGTTTTTTTAATTTACTGAAGGCCCAGTACACAAACTTGTGCATGGATGGGGTCCAGCCAGCCCACCCCAATCAGGACAATCAGAGATGGATCTGGTTGGGGGGAGTGGCCGAGGGTGGTTGGGCAGCCAGCTGGCCCTGCCTCTTGATGGAACTCCCAGTTGAACTCCCAGTCAAGAGGACAATTTGCATATTAGCTTTTTATTATATAGGATTCAGCTAAAGCAGTTGTCAGCAAACGGAGGCAAGCCACATCCAACCAACACCCCCACTTCTTCTAACGTCACTTCTTCAAAATACACTCGCCCAGGCCAAAAACTGACTTCTGTGCATGGGCCACGAAGATTCAATTGCACTGTATGTGTGGGCCCGCACGTGGTATTTTGTGGAAGAGCCACACTCAAGGGGCCAAAGAGCTGCATGTGGCTCCCAAACCTCGGTTTGCTGACCACTGAGCTAAAGTAATTTTTTCTACTTCTGTGCTAACCAATACAAAAAAATTAGCAGCTTAATACAACAAAAGTGTGTTATTTTACAGTTACATAGGTCAGAAGTACAGGTGAAAATCAGTGTGTCAGCCAGTTGGATTCTTATCTAGAAGCTCAGAATCTAATCCAGCCCACTGGATGGTGGGCAGAATCCAGTTCCTTACAAATATAGGGCAAGGTCCTCATTTCCTTTTTGGCTTCGAGGTGAGGGCTGCCCTTAGCTCTTAACTGCCCCTTTCTGGTCCAAGCTGGTGAGCCCCTACATGTAAAAGCTAAAACAGGGCATTGATACTTAAAATCTAACTTCCCATTACCAAGATAATTCAGGAACAAGGCCCACAGTTTCCATTATATCTACAAAGTCCCTTTTGCTATGTAATGTAACATTCACAGGATCCAAGTTTCTTGGGGGGCCATTCTGTTTACTACAGCCAATAGTAAGTATTGCTGCCACAGACTTTTTTATTTTCATTAAATTCTGTACTCAGTAAATAGAAGGAGGAAAAAGCTGAAGCCCTGCCAAGAAGTGATCTCTTAGTCATATGTTTCATGGAAATCTGCTACACTTGGAAATTTTTCTCCATGCTGCAATAGACTTATTTTACATACAAGTTCCAGTGGTTTGCAACTTTGATTGAGTGGAAAGGAATAGATTCTGAGTTACGGTACAAAAGTTTCAAGAACAATGTACAGAATCGCCAGAGTGGATTAAAAATTCTGTGCCATTCTCTTCAAGCTTAGGTTTTTTTTTTTTAGTTTTGATTAAAAAGATCACAGAGAAGGAATTACTTAGATCCCTTCCGAAGGGGGTTGCTAGCTTAAGAGACCAAATTGATAAAACAAGAAAGATTAACTACATTCCATTTCTAATATGTGGCCCATATCCCTTTGGGTGAATGATAAGGCCTGGTTTGGTTACACAGATCACTGATTAGATTTTTTAGGTGGGGAAAACTACAGCAGTCCTCTCTTCTTTGTGGTTCTTCTTGCCCTGATTTCAGTTACCCATAGTCAAAATAGTAAGTGGGAAATTCCAGAAACAGACAATTTATAAGTTTTAATTTGCATGCCATGCTGATGAAATCTTATACCACTGCCCTCTGTTCTATCCAAAATGTGAATTATCCCTTTGTGAATGTGTCCACAGTGCATACACTACCCATCCCTTAGTCACTTGGTAGCCTTCTTGCTTATCTGATTCACTGACATGACATCAAAGTATTTATGTTCAAGTAACCCTTACTTCCCTTAATAATGATCTCAAAGCCATTCACATAACTTTTATTATAGTACATTGTTATAATTATTCTAATTTAGTATTATCAGTTGTGATTACTCAGGCACAAATTGAGTTTTGTGCCTGAATTAATAAATTAATCTCTTGTGCCTAACTTATAAATTAAGCTTTATTATAGGTGTGTGTATATAGAAAAAAACATAGTGTGTATAGAGTTCATTACTATCCTTGGCTTCAGGCATCCACTGGGTGTCTCAGAACATAACCCCCGTAGGTAAAATATGACTGTTATAAGAAAAAGCCAGAATACAGTACATCATGTAACTAATCGTGACCTTTATGCATGTAACTCAAGGAAATAATGGCGTAAATTTTTATACATTATCTTTCATTTATTGAGATTAAATGTGGAAAAACTTAAAAAAAAAGAACTTTTACCAAGACAAAGTCACATTTATAATGATTAAATTTTGATTGCCATTGTTTATAGCATAACACACCAGAATGTTACCTCGATTCAGTAACCTTGGTACTTAAATTCCGGTTAATAAAGAATTTCCAAGAATTTCCAGCCAAGACTCAAATACAAACAAAAGTTTATTTAGAAAGTCAAAGAGGTAGCCATGGAAGTGAGCTAGCTGGGCTGTGAGGGCTCAGGAAAAAGAGGCAAAAGAAAGGCTCTGGCCGAGACCGGTTTGGCTCAGTGGATGGAGCGTCGGCCTGTGGATTGAGGGGTCCCAGGTTCAATTCCGGTTGGGGGCATGTGCCTTGCTTGCAGGCACATCTCCACTGTGGGGTGTGCAGGAGGCGGCTGATAGATGTCTCTCTCTCATCGATGTTTCTGACTTTCTATCTCTCTCCCTTCCTCTTTGTAAAAAATCAATAAAATATATTAAAAAAAAAAAAAAGAAAGAAAGGCTCTGGGAGTTTAGGAGAATAAAAAGCAAAGATATATTCACCTGGAGGAAGGAGAATCTCAGCGGAGGACCTCAATAGAGTATTCATCAGGTTTCCAGGTGTGTTTTTTCAGGATTACGGTCTCTACTGATTGGTTGGTGCCAGGGTGTCATTAGTCAATGTAGCTGGTTCTGGTGTCAGCCATGATGCTGCCCTGGCTGGCTTTGCTGCATTTCTAGGCCTGGAGCTGAAATACCACTGAGGCTTAGATGTTTATGTTAGGGTTTGATGCTTAATGGAGTGGTCATGCAAAGGCTCCTGTAAATAGCCTATGAGGGAAGGAAGGTCAGGTCCAAACCACATGGCCAGTGATAAGAAAGGTTAGGGGTCTAAACCACATGACTAGTGTTATGCTAGAACAGGAAAGGTCATCTTGGGGGTGAGGTCCCACCCCACAATTGTCCATTGCTAGGCACCCAAGGCTTCCCACCCTGGTGATGCTCCATACCTAGCCTATCTCTCCTACTCTGTGCATGCTTCTTTAATTGCCTACTCTACCAGCAGTACAGTTATTTACTCTTCTTATCTGGGCTAAACAGACAATAAATATTCCACTCTCTTTGAGGCTCTAGGCTCAGGAACTTTGACTCCTGCTCACTTATTATGCATAGTATTTGAGAAGACTTTAAATAAATAGGATATAAATAGTTGGCACTTTGGTCCATTCTATCTTCTAGTGCAGTGGTCGGCAAACTCATTAGTCAACAGAGCCAAATATCAACATTATAATGATTGAAATTTCTTTTGAGAGCCAAATTTAAACTTTTTCTAATGCCACTTCTTCAAAATAGACTCACACAGGCCGTGGTATTTTGTGGAAGAGACACACTCAAGGGGCCAAAGAGCCACATGTGGCTCATGAGCTGCAGTTTGCTGACAACTGTTCTAGTGACAAAGCCTGCATTATCTATTAACTTTAATTACTGTGGATAGGTCCTTCTTTGTGCTTTGTAACTGGCTGATCCTGTCTCTCTAGTCATCTTTTTTTCTAGGCCCTAGAATTCATCTACCCAACTAAGAGAGCAGCAACGCCAGAGATTCCCTCCATGAAAATGATACTCTCCTTCTAATTGGGTTGTTTATACGGCAACCATATCTGTGTTTTTCATTCACTAGAAATGGATTTAGCCACTGGAGTTTCTTCACTGAATTCTGAGTTCCTACATTTTATATTCATTCACAATGTTTTATACAATTACTTTGAATCCTAAGGGAGTTTTGCTTCTTCTAAATTTGAACCATATTTCTACAAATATTTACAAATATTCTACCCTCTCATATTTACACTCATTTGTGAATTCCAGACACTCTCACCTATATTCTGAATGTTTTTATGTTCATGATATTAATTCCCACCATTTAAAGGACCCTTTCATCTCGGTCTCAAGTTGGCCATTAGCAGTCAAGTCAGTCTTTCAGAAGAGCAGAGTGAAAATGTAAATCAGTGTTCTTTTAATTAATGTCATTTTTACTTCTCTTGCTCCTCACTGATATAAGCCTTTCATCAGAGTGCTAGGATACAAAGGTTTTTGGTGAAGACTGGAATTGGGTCAGGAAAGATGGCTTGTTGGCCAAACAATGAAAAAAATAGATAATTGGGGGAAAGTGTATAAATGTCTAAGTTTATGCTCTCCAACTACCCACCAATGTATGCAAATGTTTCTTAAATAGAAAATAATTGTTGCCTATTTTATGAGTATAAAACTTCATTAAACAGTTTCTGTTATTGAATATATTTACATCTTTAATCTATAAAACTAACACTGGAGTGGATATCGATGATGTTCTTTTAAAACTTCTTTCTTGCCCAACCAATGTGGCTTAGTTGTTGAGTATCAACCCATGAACCAGGAGTTCATGGTTTGATTCCCCATCAGGACACATGCCCAGGTTGGGTTGCAGGCTTGATCCCAATGGGGGTGTGTGGAAGACATGCAAACAATGATTCTCTCTCATTATTGATGTTTCTGTCATTCTTTTCCTCTCCTTTCTTCTCTCTGAAGTCAATAAAAACATATTTAAAATACAAAAATAAAAATTCTTTCTAAGATCCATCAATGATGTCACAAATGGCCAACTAGTATTCCATTGTATATATGGATCACATCTCATGCTGAACAAAATATGTCAGACAGAAAAAAGTAAGAACCATATGTTTTCACTTATGAGTGGGATATAAAAGTGAAAGCAACACAGGAACAAACAAGATAAAACAAAAATTTGTACACACAGACATCAGAGGTAAAGGGAGGTAAGAGTGGTAAAGGGTAAAGGGAGTCAAATAAATGGTGATGGAAGAAGATCTGACTGTAAGTGGTGGGCACACAATGCAATATACAGATGATGTTTCATAGAATTGTACACTCAAAGCATATATAATCTCATTAACCAATGTCACCTCATTAAATTTTATTATAAAATAAAAGCGCTTTCTTTTTAAAAAAATATTAGTAAAAAATTCATATTATTAATGTGACATTTGTTAAGATGCAGAAATCTTCTTGGGAAATGCCCCTACCGTAGGTAGGAAAAAAGGAAGAAATTAGAAACTGCTCATAATCACACCACTTTTAGGATTTGGTGTTCTGGCACACTTATTTCCAGAATGCAAGGTATTCACAGGTGAAATCTTGTGATAACCAAGAAGGTGTAAATAATAAATACAAGGTAGATAAAACTGCTTGTTAAAGAGTAAGCTTCCATTATTCAAATGTTATCAAACATTTAAATTGTATCGATAAAAGTTACCTGTCTGTATTTCATCTCTCTGTCTCTCTCTCTTTCAGACTTTGAAGCCTAGTGAAATTTAGTTATTTTAGATGTGGTTTATATTTGGAATGACAACTACCCTTAATATAAAGAGATATTCATGAAATAATACAGGCTGGCAATCAAATGCCTATGAGGGTTCTGCAGCTGTGTTCCAACATTTCCTGGGCAAAGATGGAGTAATACTAACCCCCCAAAACCTGTTCAATATGGCCATAGATTTCCCACTCGCCCCAGGGAACTGAGAGCTGCTGTAGCATTGCTCACTAGGGGAGACATGGGCCCTCAGGGGCTAATCTGCACTTTAATTGGGGACTTCTCTTCCCTCCAGATCAAACAGTGCAGGTTTCCCTTTTCCCTCCAGCAAAATGTACATAAAGGGAAGTTATGCCTGACTTATCTACTGGAGCTTTTGAGAGTAAATAATGAAAAAGCTAAGGGAAAATTAATAGAGCCAATTAATTTAAAACTTCCAAATAAAATCTGACAGTTTCAAAACAAAGGCAAATGAGCCATCTCAATTTGGAGAGGCAGGCTGTGATATTCTGTCCCATCAAAGAAATTTTGTTAGCATAAAAAACAGCTTGGGAATAAATAAGCAGGTACAGCTCAGCATGGTTCAGCATGGAAACTGATCTTATTTTAAATTTTACAAAGTTTTAAAAAGGGGCAGAATGTGACATGCTAAGCCAAATGGAAACCACGTGTAGATCTTTTGAAGCTGAAATGTGTCATTAGAAGAGCTCCAGTGTGGGTGAGAAGAGGACAAATGATTGGAATAATTTTAGGGATAATGATTTAACTCTGCTTATTGGATTACAGGTTCATCATGGAGTGTTATTAGCCTCTTCCTTTGTGGGGCTCACCCTGCTAGAATCTTTTACACAAAATTTTAAATCATCCTAAAAACAAATCCTGTGAAAATATGTATCCTCATTTTACGTATGAAGAAACTGACATCAAGAAAGCGTAACTTTTCCAGTCCAATAGCACATAGGAGGCAGAGTTAGAGCATCCTTGAAAAGTCTTCACAGGTCAGTTACTAGTTATAATCCAAGAAGATATTTGGAGCCCGGCTGTTGTGGCTCAGTGGTTCAGTGTGGACCTAGGAGGTCATGGTTCTATTACTTGTCAGGGCAGATGCCTGGGGTGTGGGCTCGATCCCAAGTAGGGGGTGTGCAGATGGCAGCTGATCAACGATTCTCTCTCAACATTGATGTTTCTATCTTTCCCTTCCTCTCTGAAATCAATAAAAATGTATTTTAAAGAAAGAAGAGATGTGGAAACTATGATAGACATCAGACTGCAGACTGTGGCGCAAGCTCTTCCTACAGCAAACATTGTTAGCACAACAGTTTAGACACAATCAGAAAGAAATTAGAAAATAAACACAGAACAACATCCTATCTTAATATCATCACACATCTCTATTTGGAATAATATGTGTGATTTTAATGTACAACTTTTCAGAAAGGAGACATGTCAGAGGTGGAGAAGGTGTTGTTGATCGGCAATAAAAACAAATCTGTTCTTAGTAAGCGGTGCCTGTTCAACACATTGTTTCCCTGATAATATGCTGTTTACCAGCATCTCCACAGCAAAAAAACAAGTTCAAGTGCACTACCGTCACAATGATCTGGCATATAAAATGCTAATTTTGTACCTTCCTCTGTCTTCTCCTTTCAAACAGGAAAGGGTTATCTGCGGTTTGGGCCTTTTCTCCTCAACCAGCTTCTATTTCCAGCTATATTTTGTTTAGGGGCACCAATCCCTTCTGCACCCAGAGTTTGTTTACCTCATGAAAAGTTTTGCATGTGCTCCAATAATAAAACAAGTAACTCAGCGTGTCAGTACTCTTTGATTGGTTCAGATTTGGTCATGTGATTCAGGGTGGTCAAATCGGAGTGAACTACATTTCCTATGTATTAATTATCTGTGTGACAAATTACCTCTAAGCAGCCGGCTGAAAAAACAGAAGCACATTCTCTCAGGGTTCTGGAGGCCAGAGCCTGAAATCTGCTTCACTGTGGGTGGAAATCCAAGTGTCCGCAGAGGCTTGCTCCCTCTGGAGGCTCTAGGAGAGAAGGTATTCCTTGCCCCTTCCAGGTCTGGTGGCTGCCTGCATTCCTAGATTGGTGGCCACATCTCTGCCATCTCTGCTTCTGTAACTACATTACTTCCTCCTCTTCTGTGTGTGTGCAGTCTCCTTCTGTCTTCTATAAGGCAGCGGTTCTCAACCTAGGGGTAGCGACCCCTTCAGGGATTGAAAGACCCTTTCACAGGGGTTGCCTAAGACCATCGGAAAATGCAGATATTTACTTCACGATGCATAACAGTAGCAAAATTTCATGGTTGGGGGTCACCACCACATGAGGAACTATATGCAAGGATCTCGGCCTTAGGAAGGTTGAGAACCACTGCTATAAGGAAATTGTGTCTGTTCCGGTCCTCTGCCTGTTTTAAATTGGATTGTTTATTTGGTGTAGAGTTGTATGAATTCTTTATATATTTTAGATATTAACCATTTCTCAGAGCTGCTGCCTGCCAATAATCTGCCCTTCAGTTGATTGCCTCTTTGTTCTGTTTTCAGTTCCTTTCGCTGTGCTGAAGATTTTTAGTTTGATATAGTCCTATTCATTTATTTTTGCCTTTACTTCCCTTGCCTTTGGGGTCAAATTAATAAAACCCTCTCTAAGGCCAATGTCCATAAGCTCAGCACTTATGTTTTCTTCTATGTAATTGATTATTTCATGTCTTTTATTTAGTTCTTTGATCCATTTTGAGTTAATTTTTTATATATGGAAGCAAAAATGGGCAGAGGACCTTAACAAATACTTCTCCCAAGAAGACATACAAATAGTCAACAGATATATAAAAAGATGCTCAACTTCACTAGCTATTATGGAAATGCAAATCAATGAGGTACCACTCCACACCTGTTAGAATGGCTATTATCAACAAGACAAGTAACAAGTGTTGGAGAGGTTGTGGAGAAAAATAAACCCCTATTCACTGCTAATGGGAATGTAAATTGGTACAGCTACTATGGAAAACATTATGAAGGCTCTTCAAAACATTATGAATAGAGTTACCATATGACCCAGCAACCCCTCTTCTATGTATCTACCTCAAAAAATTCAAAACATTTATCCACAAACTCACATGCATCCCTATATTCATTGCAGTATTATGCATGGTGAGTAAGAAAAGAAAATAACCCAAATGTCCCTTGATGGATGATTGGTAAAGAAGATGTGGCACATATATTCAATGGAATATTACTCAGCAATAAGGAAAGATAAAATACTGCCATTTGCAATAAGATGGATGAATCTTGAGAATATCATGCTAAGAAAAATAAATCAGACAGAAAAAATTAAGAACCATATGATTTCAGCCATATGTGAGATATAAAACTGAAAGCAACAAATGAACAAACAAGAAAACAAACAAAAACTCAGATATAGACTACAGTATGGTGGTTACCGGAAGGAAGGGAATGGCAGGGTAGTAAAGGGTAAAGGAGATCAAGTATGTAGTGATAGAAGAAGACTGATGATGTATCAGATTTGTACACTTGAAACCTTTATAATCTTATTGGCCAATATCACTCCAATAAATTTAATTTTTTAAAAAAGGACACTGTGCCAGGGCAGTGTTACTCAGTGGTTAACTCAGGAACTAGGAGGTCAGGAGTTCGATTCCAAGTCAGGGTACATGCTTGAGTTGCAGGCTTGATCCCCAGTAGGGATATGCAGGAGGTAGCTATCAATGATTCTCTCTCATCATTTATGTTATTATCTCACCCTTTCTCTTCTTCTCCAGATAGAGAGATAGATAGATAGATAGATAGATAGATAGATAGATAGATAGATAGATAGATAAAACAATGGTTCAATTACATATTAAAAAAAAACTTTGAGGGGAAAAAATGATACTGTGATTGCATTTCAGGTTCACTTGGAAAACATAGGATAATCTCCCCATATGAAGACTCTCACTGTAATCATATCTTCAAAGACATTTTTTTTCCTTATAAAATGTATTGATTTCAGGGATTAAAACCTTATATCTTTGGGAAACATTAACTTTTTGTCTGAACTTGGGCTTCAAGTGTATCAACCTGCAGGTATCTTGTCACTAAGAGGAGATTATCTCCCAGAGAATGAGACCAGCAGAACCCAGAGAGAGATGGGGTTCTAACCACATCCTTTTAGAATTCAGTCTGACCCAAAACTGGGCCAAGCCTCTGGGTGACAAATTATTTGAGCCACTAAATTTCCTTTTTCCTTAAGCCAGATTTTTGACTAGATATCTCCACTATTAGAATATATCTCTGGAAAAGAATCTCTCCATCAAGCCCATTTCATAATCATGGGGATTTGGAAATTATCTACTTAAACCCAATACTTTGGAATACCCATCTGTGCATTTCATAAATGTTTATTTTGATTCAAATTGTTCCTGAGAATTCCTGTTAGTTTTTTGTTTCTTTTTCCATTGTCCAGAAATGCTTCTATTTCTCTTCTTTCATGCTGTTTTTCTTTTCTCATCACCTGACTCCCACCCTATTTCTTTCTCTTTCTCACTTCAGAGGTCTCCTAAATGAAACGTGCTAAGGCAATTGAAATGTGGTACCTCAGAAAATGGCTCTCAGACACTGTAACTTTTGGATGAGCAAGAATTGTCTTGAGAGGAGACAGTGCATATTGGTGGAAATTTAGAAAAAGAAATTATAAGAAATTCCATGTTGGTAAAGTTATTCCTATAAAGAGAAACTTTTAAAAATTAGTTAAGTTATAAAAGGAGCACTGTATTTATTGACAAAGTTTTTGATATGAAATATTCTGAGCATAAAAAAGTAAAATATGTTGCAGAAACAGAGATTAAGGTAACGGGAAGTAAGATTTATATCAAGAAGATGGTTTTAAAAGCTCCTTAAGGGGTTTCTAATGAATAAGATGAGGAAACCTGGACTACCAGGCACGTAGCAGGTGTGTAACCAGGTGAAAAACTAGATTGTTTATCCAGAGGGAAGTCTTTAGGAGATCTGCCAAAGACTCTCTTTCATTTGATGTGTTTATTAATAACACCATCAGGCCACCATCAGAAACGACATGTTTATCAATTTCAAGCATGACATGTGCCGGGGGAGACAGAGATTAATATATTGAATGATAGTATCCAAAATGAAACTGACAAGCTGGATCTTAAACGAAATCTAAGGAGACCAAATTTGAGTGGCCTCTTTATTAGGTTCATATTCAGCTTCCCAAACCTAAGATGAGAGAAGCATAGCTGAAAAGCATTTTTGAATAAAAGTTTATTTATTTATTTGTTTATGAACTGCTAAATCAACACGAGCCAAATGTGTACTAGCTGAAATTTTGGTGCTCTGGCCTACCAACAGAATCCACAACTGGGGGAATGTTAATGCCTCTTAGTCCTGTATCAGGCATTGCACTTTCAGAATCTCGGGTAAACTGGGGTTTAGTCCAGAGAGCAGTAACCGGGTAGTGAATGGCAGGAGACCATGCCATGTGAGGAAGTACAAGAACAAGGATGTTTAGTGAGAAAAATTAAAATTCCCAAATCATAGATGCATTTTCAAATGTTCAAACCACACAGAGTCCCAGGCCATTATTTTCAGAAATTTAGATTTAATAGTTAGGCAGAAGACTTTAGGGTGTTTTCACCATCCTCCCCTGTTGATGACATTAATTTTTAAAACACAGTTTATATGACTTTTGTAGCAGCTTTCAACTCATTTTACACTGCTAAACATTTTCGCTTTCCAAATATTACCTTATTTTAAAATATTTCTTGCCCTACCCGGTTTGGCTCAGTGGATAGAGCGTAGGCCTGTGGACTAAAAGGTCCCTGGTTTGATTCCAGTCAAGGGCCCATGCCCAGGTTGCGGGCTTCATCCCCAGTAGTGTGTGTGCAGGAGGCAGCCAATCATTGATTTTCTCTCATCATTGATGTTTCTATCTCTCGCTCTTCCTTCCTCTCTGAAATAAATAAAAATATATATTAAAAATATTTCTTAAAATTGATCGACCATCAAATATGTATTATGTCACTTTGTGTCAAATATTGAGTTAGATATTACAGGGTGGTGCTACTGTTTCTTAAACCTTGCCCCTCCTCCCAGCTCTCAATCACTTGAGGAGTTTCAGGAAATAACACCCTACCATGCAGACTCAGAAATGGTAAATACAGGGTGGGGCTGGGAAACTCATTTCTAAAACGCTTCAATGATACTTTAAATGAGACATTTCATTTGCTAAATTTTTTTTTGCCTTTCCCTGGCTCATGTTGCTCAGCAGTTAGAGCATCTGCCTGCACAGCAGAGGGCCACCAATTCCATTCCCAGTCAACTGCACGCACCTGGTTGCAGGTTACACCCCTGGCCCTTGTCCAGGTGCCTCTCTCTCACATGGATGTTTCTCTCTCTCCTCCTCCTTTCTTTTCCACTCTGTCTAAAAATCAATGGAAAAAATATCCTTGGGTGAGGGTTAACAAGGAAAAAAATTACCTTTTATAAATTGACAAGTTTTATTTCAGGGAGTGTGAGTAAAGAAATTATGTAGGTAGAAATCAATTCCAGATGTGGTAGGTGTTGACTGATCCCTCCCACATCTGCATGTAACACAGAAGGCTCCCGGGGATCAGACTCATCATTTGTTCTCCTTAATTGGTCCTGAAGATTGCCTATGTGTTGCCCTCATTACTGCCCATGCCAGCTATGTGTACTCAGCTAGGGAAGAGATCACTGATAATGGTGCGATTCTGTGTTTGAAAAGTCACATTTAATGTTCCATACTTTTGTGAAGTTTTCTTGGCAGCCTTATTAATTTGCTATTATTGTGGTAATCACTATTCTGAGTGTTGTTTTTTAAATGGGAAAGGAACTTAAATTAGTATTATACATTTTAAGGCAAACATTTACATCCATCACAAACTTTAATTTATACTTTGGCCAAATAATTTTAACAGTTGCTATAAAATCAGTTATTTAATAACAGTTTTTACCATCATATTGAATGCAGCCGGAGACAAGCTTAATAGCCTCGTGTCCACAACAAATTTCCAGCTATTATTTGTACTTCTCACATGCCTTTGACAACTTCATGGACTAGTCAAATCCCCACTGATTGCATTATTTGAATCTTGTTGAAATTAGTTCATCACATGCACATAGTAGTTTTTTTATGAATACATCTGTTTTTCCAACCTCAATCTTTCTCAGATTTACATCATTATAAAAAACTAGTCCTATTTTCAATAGAATAATTTTCCATAATTATATCTATATCCCTTTACAGGACTTTGGCAATTCAGTTCTAAGCACAAAGAGAAAAATGTGCATGAATAAAATATACATTTAACATTTATATTTGCAGTAGTAAACATAAGAGAAGATTTCAAGGGGGTAAAGATAAAGAAGCATACTTGAGACACATGCCAAGATAATTAAGTAAGGAAATTTAAATTGGGCAATTTGAGAGAAAATGTAAAATTAAAAAAATATATAGAAGTATGACACTAACCTGTTTTTTCTTTCCAGAAACTTGCTTTTAAAAAGTATGTTCAGTTTCTAAAAAGTATGAATACAGCTTTAATTAAGGTTTTTAAACTTAATTTTGAATATCTGAATTTAAGAAAATCTAAAATTATTAAATCCAATGACATGATATGCTCCAAATTATCAATTTTACCTTTGCATCTCCCACAGCACCTAGTGTAGTATTTGGCAAGTGGGAACAGAGTACAATATGTGATTGGATAAATGTAAGGATCTGTCAAGAAATTATTGTCTTCTTGAACTTGGATTGTTCATTTAGCTAATATTCATTCTTGACCAATCAAATGGTTTTCTATCTTTGAAAATTTGCAATGCCTCCAAATAGTGAGCGGAAATAAATGAAGACTAATCAAGCGGGAACAAGCAAAGGGTATTTATTAAGAGATGGCCACGGGAGTCAGCCACCATCACTGGTATTTGGCCAGGACTCAAAGGCAGAGAAAGCTTTATGGTGGAAAGAAGAAAAGGCTTCAGGTATGCCCTTGTCAGAGGAAGGTGGCATGGGGGAGCTGTAAGGGAGCTAATTAGAGGAGCAGCACCTTCTGTGATTGGTTAGGTGCATATTTGGTCTTTACTGGTTGGTCCTAAATTGGAAGAAGAGACAAGATTAGGGAAGCTGTCAATTATTAATACAATTCCGGTGATTTTGGGGACTGATTGTTACAAGGTGTTATGGTCTGATTTCCTACAACTCTGATTTATAGCAGATTAGCTTGTTGGACCAGTTATATAGATAATAGGTTGGTTTTTTTTTAGGGGTCAGAGTTATATTTTTATATTTGTCTTGGCCATCGTCCATTTGTAAATTAAGTGTCTCAAGTGCTTACAAATGGGGCAAGCTGTATAGTCCAATGAACAAAGAAAAATTTGGTTATCAAATTGGTTGATTTTTTGAGAATTTTGTTTTATGGTTGCTTTACAGTTACGTATGCATACAATCTGTCATAATGAGCACATTATGACACCCAAATACACACATATATACATTTCCTATTCTCAGGGGCAATCACTGTCCAATCTGTTGGCCATTTTTTTTTATATTTACCTTCACATATCTAAATATCATGCTTAATTCTGCTCCTTTAAGGCTTGCCATTGAGCCCCCACTTTGGAAGGTCAAGATTCTGCTTTCTTATCACCACCCTCTGTCCTCACACAACAGAAGCACCACACTTGGTAAAATAAGTATTTATTGTTAACTTTATTATTATAACAACCAAATGCTGTTTACATCTAAGACATATTGTATCCTATGATCACATTATCTTTTCTTCACATCTTTCTGGAGTTAATAATAAAGTTGTTTTCGCTGGCTTAATTTCTATCTAACTTCAGCTTAATTTCTATATTTTATCTAACTTCTATCACAAATGCATTCCAAGCTCTATCTATAGACACCTAAATTGTCTTAATATGTTTAAACATATTAAGTATTCCATTTCTTTCATGTTCCTGAAGACGTCTCTCATGGACCTTCTCAGCCAATCCAGTCTTCTCTGGATCTCCCGTGTGGATTCATTCTATGAAAGGATCTTATGCTAAAAAATCCTGAGAATTCTTTCTTTCCTTTGTTGAATCTGATGTATACTTTTTAATTATTGGTTATTTGAATATATCTTATTT
The DNA here is from genome assembly GCA_004026805.1 of Lasiurus borealis. Classification (NCBI taxonomy): domain Eukaryota; kingdom Metazoa; phylum Chordata; class Mammalia; order Chiroptera; family Vespertilionidae; genus Lasiurus; species Lasiurus borealis. The sequence goes on along the minus strand of PVJN01009740.1, from coordinate 18,330 downwards.
GAACATATCTGTTAGTAGTTTCCTTAAAAAGGGTTAATTTTTCTTCAACGTTGTATATTTGAACACACTGAGAATACAATTCCAGATAGGGAATGGTTTCTTTTTGTTGTCATGGTTGTTTTTTAGGAAGTTGAGACTAATTCTTTGGTGTTCCAGCCTTCTGTGTGCTGTGAGAAGTCTGAAGGCATGATGCATCACAATCCACTCTGAAACCAGTCTTCCTCTCTGGAAGCTTGCATTGTCATTTCATTGCCTCTCTGCTCTGAAATTTCACAGTGATAAACTACAATCTGGGTCTATTTCCATCTATTATATTGAGCATTCAAAGGGCCCTTTCAAACTAGAGATCTATGTCCTTTATTTCTGGGAAATTTTCTTGGTTTATTTCATGATTATTTCTTTCCCACTGTTTTCTCTTCCCCATTTACTTCCCCACCCTCATTGGAATTTTATTTTCTGGATGATAAATGTTACTGGCCTAATCTGATTTTCTCATCCTTTTTTTTTCTCCCCTATATTTCATCTTCTTATCTTTTTGTTCTACTTTAAGGAAAATTAAAGTTATTCTCCTTTAATGAACAAATTTGTCAAATTTATTTTTCCTCTTTTCTAGTTTAATCTTTAATCTCTGCTATTGTAGTTTTAATCTCTAAGAATTCAATTTTGTCCTCTGAATATTCCTTCCTACAGCATCCTGTCTTGTTTTTGTTTTTTTAAAGAACTGTTTATTGATTTTTAGAGAGAAAGAAAGAGAGAAAAATAGAGAGAGAAAGAGAGAGGGGGGAAGGGAGAGAGATGTCGATGTGAGAGCACAACATTAATAGGCTGCCTTCTGTATTGAGCTGGCAACCCTGGCACATGCTCTTGACTGGGAATTGAACCAGCAACCTCCTGGTGCATGGGAGAAGGACCAATCAACTGAGACGCATTGGTCATCCTATTCTTATTTTTAAAGAGCCTCTGTATCATTTCTCCAACAATATTATTGATAGTTGTTGTTTTTTTTTTTTTTAATGAAGTTTGTCTCTGTGCAATAGCTGGTGTTCTTTCCTTCTTTTTTATTATTTATGTTTCCATATTAAAGATTTTCCTCAGCTTCCTGGTGTGGCTCTGGTTCTCTATTCATATTTAAAACTGGGGCATTATTTTATGGTTGTGAATTATAACCCAACAGAGCTCTAAAAAGATAAAGGGGAAAAAATGGGGCATTAGGAAGCTGATGGGGAGTTCCAAGGATTTGGGTGAAGCCTGTGAACTTCAGTTAGCTACTGTATAGTTTTATTGGGAAAATCCCAATGTCAGAATCTACGTCTTATCTCTGGAACTGGACATATTCCTCGGAGAAGACTCTTCCCATCTTCAATTTGGAGGGGAAAGCCTGGTTGTCAATGTTCTGGAAGCTAGTGGAATAAAAAGTTTGAGTTGTTTCAAAATTCATTACCTAGACTGCCACGTAAGCTTCATCTTCAACTTGCTATTCCCAACCTCAGTTGTGCTTGAGGTCCCCAAGCAGTGCCGACACCAACTGTCATGACTTTGCCAGCTAACCTCTAATTTTCAGCAAGAGCCAGTAATTGGCAGTCACCTTGGTAAAGTGAAAAAAGGATGACTTTGCTAGGGGGTTGTTAAGTGAATTTAATCAAATGTTTTAACTAATCCTCCTGTATGCAGCCTACTTGGACCCCCATTTCCTGAAGCCTTTGGGACTCTAATGATACAGACTGAGCACCTGGATTTTTCAAAAGGCAGCGTAGGATTCATTTTTCCTTGTTCTGCCAGGCAAGTTGCCACTCTTCTTTCGGCTCTAACACCTTCTAAATTTTGTTGCCATTGCCTCCTCTTCCATGTATTGTCTTTGTGGTTTAATTCCAATTTTTTTTGCCTTATCTCTTTATATCATTATTTTGGACTTTCGGGAGGAGGCAGACACAAAGGCAAAGGTGTGGTTCAATGTACATTTTTAACCCAAAACACTGACAATTTGTTGACCTGTCTGCTATCAGTGTGTTTTCCTATAAACAGAGAATGAAATTCAGGCTCATGCTACTATTTAAAAATATAATAACTTTAATCTGTGTATCACTTTTGGCTTTACAAAATGTTTTACATAGATCTCATTTCATGTGTGGAGCTGATACAGCCATGGGTGAAGCTGAGAGGGGGCAGTGAAGGATTTAGAAAAGAAAGACAAGAGAATAAAGCTGGGGCTTGGTAGGATGCTGCCCTCTCTCATGGAGAGACAGTGCCACAGACTTCAAGCCAAGTCTTTACAGTGGTACCTCGAAATACGAGTTTAATTGGTTCCGTAACCTTGAGGCGTGGGAAACTATGAGACGCTGGAGTCGAGGTAAACTGGTGGGTCGTGTGCAGCCAGCAGATCCTTGAGATTACTCCTATCTCAAATGTTGCTCGTATTTCAAAGCAAAAATAGCTCACTCGACAGCTCATATCTCAAAAATCTCGTATGTTAGGGCACTCGTATCTCGAAGTACCACAGTATTTTATAGCTAGTTTCCACCCAGCAAAGTAAGGGTGTGGTTATAAATCTACTCAATCACATGCACCTGATCAAGCTTTCTTTACTTGCTGCACGTCCGGCAGCCCAAATCACTTAGCCACGTAGGACCACAGGTTTGGACCATAAAGTCAAGCTTATAACTCTAGTCTTTGGCTATGATTGTGCTGGAACTTGCACGTGGCTTTGCTACGAGAGGATTGTGCCCTCTCATTAGTACCAGGCTTGAACCTGTCCAAATGCTGTAGCCACTCTCCACAATTTCATCCTCCTGATTCTATATAAGTCTAATATGCTAAGTGTCCGGTCATCCAATCAGCTATTCAAGCAATCAAAATGTAATATGCTAATGAGATGCTAAGGCCATTCAACTGCTTGCTATGATATGCACTGACCACAAGTGGGTAGATGCTTCAACTGGTAGGTTAGCTTGCTGCTGGAGTCCGGCCAATTGGGACTGAATGAGACAGGCCGGACATGCCCTCCTGTGGTCCCTCCTGTGGTCAACTTCCGCATCCCTCTCCTGACCCAATCGTGCACTGGTGGGGTCCCTTGGCCTGGCCTGCGCCCTCCCCCAAGTGCATGAATTTCATACAACCAGGCCTCTAGTATTTTTATAAGTCTGTCAAGAAAGGTATTTTAGTGTTTTTAAGTGGAAACTGAGGATCATAGAGTTTTGTATGCCCAGAGGCCACTGCCAGCAAGGGGTAGAATGGGAACTAAAGCTCTTTTGTACCCTCCTCTCCTGATGGAGTTATTTGAATAAACATAGAGCAAGAGAGTACTTGAGTTGATTCTGGAAGCTGATTGTCTATATCAGTGGTCGGCAAACTCATCAGTCAACAGAGTAGCAAACTGTGGCTCTCGAGCTGCATGTGGCTTGTGTGAGCCGCAGTTTACCGACCATTGGTCTATATAATTTGACAAAAATGAGAGTATTAATCAGAATAAAAGATCCCAGTTTCTACCAAGCAAACAGTTAAAAAAAATGAGATACATTGATGGTTAGGGAAACAGAATGAAGCCTAGAAATTTAATCAAGATTTCAAAATATCAAATTAGTTTCCCTGGTAAAGATGCATATGACACCAGTCATTATCTAAGCACAAAGCCCTCTTTCTTAAGGTTAAATACTGATTTTTGTGTCTCACCGGTCCTCTGGGAATGTTATTACCATCATGGCCATTCTTTTATATTAAAGTATCGTTGAAACAGTGAGGAGACAGTATCTGTTATTCCCATCTACTCACATCTCTCTTTTCCACTGAGTTATAAGGCTCATTATGAAGAAAAAATATAGGTAACCTCAGAACTTATAATCATTTATTTCTTTCTAATTCTGTCATTTTTTCTCTTCAGCCCCTCATGTCATTAATTAGCAAATACCCATGGAGTGCTTTGGAAGGAGGCCCGGAAGGAGAGGCAGAGAAGAAAAAGGTGATCTCTGCCCTGAAGTCATCATCTTTGGAGGAGACAAAACGCCACATTACAGCTATAATTTAGTGAGGGCAAGATTTCAGTTCCCATCACAATATGGGATATGCACATCCTGTCAAAAGATACTCAAAATCATTCAGTCATTCAAAAAAAAAAAAATAGAGCTACTTTCCTGTGCAGCTATTGAGTGACTGTGCTGGTTTGCCATGTTAAGCTTGGGATTTCTATGAGAGGCGGGCCAGCTTTCAAACTATTGTCTGAAACTGGGCCCCTGACCCTATGTCCTTGGGTATCTCTGCGGCAATGTCTGGACTCTGAGCTCTGCTTCATTTCCTTTTTCCCCCTGCAGCAGGTAGGAGATGGCTATCCATCTCATGTTCTTCTTGACATAAACTTCCACTGTGTACCCTCTTCCTTCCTGAGGTGACAGCATTCTGTCTTCTTGGTAAGGGTTATCGTGGTGCACCAAGGGCAGGGAAGAAAATCTTGCTTATCAGGGATATAAAAAATGTTGTCCATCCCGTCTTGCCAATTGCATCAAGCCTTATGAAGGAAATAAGCAGAGTGCTAAAACAGAGGCTAGGTCGGGAGTTTGGTATTTGTTGGAGGTGGTTAGAGATTCTTTTCCAAGGAGAAGGCATTGACTGGGACCTGAGGACTTTTTTATTTATTTTTTTAAAGAAAAGTATTGTTCCCAGAAAAACAGGACCATAAATTAGTTCCAAAGAAATAGTATGTGATGTTCTTCCATTTAGTAATTAGAAAAGACAAGCAGGTGGATATGAGCTGTCTCTTTTAGGTGGTGCTAGAGGTCAGATCACTCAGTCCATTCCCAACCACGCATTCCCTGCCTTCCTCCACAAGAGAGGCTGGAAAACAGGAAGGAAATTCCCAGCACCCTGGAAGGGAGACCTGGCCATACGTCACTATTTTTGCTGATGAGCTGTAAGAAGCAAGTCCTTCAGGGGGGCTTCCCTTCTCAACTAAAAGACAGAAGTTCACAAGAAGTCCTTTTGCCCTGGCCCTTCCTCGTCCTTCTGCCTAGAATGCAGACAATGGCCTTGTGGCTTTACAAGACTGAGTGAGCAGTGAGGCAGGAGGAACCTGATCCTCAGAGGCAAGGACGACATGGATGCGCCACCGGAGCCGCCACCTTCCACGTGAGGAACTGTATCTCATGGCAACTTCTCTTTAGCACTTATTTTAAGCAATTCGTTTGAATTCTTAGTTAATCCTCGTAAGTCTTACAAAAGTGAGTACCATTGTTCTCCCAATTTTTAGATGAGGACGTTGAGGCATGAAGCCTTATGAAAGAAATGGAAGAAGTGGAATAATATGCCCAAGTTACTCAGTATGTAACTGGGGAAGCTGGATTTTGAACACAGGCAGGGTTCCTATGCCCCTAACCATTGTTCTGTACGCCAGTGTTGGCGGGGTTCCCTGTTACTCATGGATGATCAGAATCCTAACTAATACATCCTTGAGGGGGTGGACAAATTTAGAGAGGGACTTCCACATCATCATATAAGCAAAGATCACTGCCCTGGGTGGACAGAGATAGACAATAATGTGATGAATTTGTGAGAAGAAATGAGACAAATATGAAGAGAGAAAAGACAGCAGAGTTAGCAAGAAAAGGAACGTTGGAAATAAGAATATTGGCCTACAAGTCACAGCTCTACCAGTTACTACTAGTTGAGTGACCATTGATCTAATATATTGCCCTGCCTTTACAAGATTAAAGTCATTCTATCTGTAAGTCTCATTTTCCTCACATCTGAAATGGGCATAATAATCATTCACGTTTTTCAGAGTTTTAATGCCCTAGTGCCATGGTCGGCAAACTGCAGCTCGCAAGCCGCATGCGGCTCTTTGACCCCTTGAGAGTGGTTCTTCCACAAAATACCACAGTCTGGGCGAGTCTCTTTTGAAGAAGTGGCATTAGAAGAAGTTTAAGTTTAAAAAAATTGGCTCTCATAAGAAATTCCAATCGTTGTAATGTTGATATTTGGCTCTGTTGACTAATGAGTTTGCCGACCATTGCCCCTAGTGGAAGGCTTTGCTCATAGGAAGACTTCCAGTGAGCGTTAACTCCAGAACATATTGAGGTACGTTCTAATGTTTTCTTCTAGGGTCTGTCTCATCTTGACAGTAATGGCTGTCTAGAAATCTTCAATGCAAAATACAACAATTGGCACCTTGAAAACATCAAAGATGAAGAGAAAATAAAGATGATATTTTCTTTGATGTTAGTGAATGATTTTTCATGTTCTAGTGGGAACCCTGCCTTAAGGCAGAGCACAGGACCCATGACACCAGTGTGGCAATAATTTAACCTGAGGTAGACTGACATTGTGAGTGTAACGTTTCTTAGCAGTATTAGTCAAGCCAAGCTTTAAGGAACACACCTATTGACTTCAAAGGATGTGTTTTATAAAAAAGTAAAATAAAAAGGAAATAAGTATCCATGGGAACGTGATACAGTCCCATGATTTCCACCCTGAGTTTTGGAAAATCTGACTAGCACTCAAACTGTGTTCTGAGAAAAGCAGTTGTCTCAGACAAAGGCACAAGAACTAATATAAAAGGTTAGTTCAAAATGCCTGCGGAAAAGGGGGCACAAAGACCGTCACTCTCTCCTTTAATGAACCCCGCGTGCAAGTGGCTGATGCTGGGCAGCTGGTGCCTGTGCCTTTGAACTGAGGGTGATGCAGACAGCGAGGTGTCACTTCCATGCTCCACGCGTGAGCCAGCAGACCTCTAACACTTCCGGGCTCCAAAGAGATTGCAGAAGCATTTTCTTCTAGGACTTCTTGGTGACTTAAAAGAAGCGGCGTGACTCTAAAGTGAATGACCGCCAGAGGGCTCTGATAAAATCTTCATAAATCAGGTTTTTTTTTCCCCTTTGTCTTTTTTCATACCCAATGAAGCCGCCTGAAAACTGCCACTGATGTGTGTGTGGGGGGGGAGGGAGGTGATGTCTGTGATGTTGCCACAGCTGGTCGTGTAGATGGAGCTCTGCTTCCAGACAGGAAAAAGCCTGCGCTGGCTCCCCTGTCCCCAAGGGAGGGGAACGGGGGAGCAGGGCCGACAGGCTATTCTGGGCAGAGGAGTGCTTTTGTGTGGGCAGTTGTTTCCCCTGGTCCAGGATGCAGGAGCGGAAGGAAAGGGTACAGCCTGGCTGGTGTCCCCAGAGGGCCCTGGGTGTGAGGCAGCTCGGGTGTCCTGCCCACACAGGGCAGGGGAGTCACCCAGGGATCTGTGTCCTTCCCTGCAGAGCTTATATAACAACCAGCAGAGGAGACGGGCATTCTGGAGGTCAGACGATTGCTGGGGACTCTCCGGCAGGTCACTTCCTATAATTCCTGTTCCCGGGGAACACGGGTTCAGACAAAGCGGCCATAATTATATTCTCTGGTATATTGAGACCTTCATGTAGGATCCACTTTGCTACGGGCCCCAGGACTAAATATGGATTTTTAAAATATGAACCTCCCTAAAGAGTTTAACTAAAATAGCAAAAAGGTGCAAGTTCCGATCAGAAAAACTTTTTTGTGACGATATAACCTATTTGCAAATCGTGAACTTTTATTCCTATCTCAAAGTCTAGTGAGGGTCTGTTGTAAAGAACTTCCATGCATGCTGTCATTTGTTCTCTTACACTGCAATAATGTAGACAGGAAAGAAATTACTATTCTCATTTTGCAGATGAGCAAACAAGAAGGGCCTGCCATAGTAAACCATGTGGTTTTGCTGGACACTGTCTGGTGGTGGATCTGGCAATGGAAAGAAAAGTCTCATGAGAAAGGACAAAAACATCTGTTGAAGGTTTTCCTATCTAAACGGTGACTGGGCCCAACTACATTTTTCTATCCCATTTCTACCTGTGTAGAACCTAAGCATAGAACTTTATGCATAGTAGATTCTCTTTAGTATAGTATTTGATTTTAAAATCAGTGGTTAATAACAATAATTTATATATATCACTATCCTAACTAATAAAGAGGGAATATGCTCATTGACCATCACTCTATCACAAAGATGGCTGCACCCACAGCTGAGGCCAAGTTCCATAAGGAGCCTTGATGAGCAATCAGCAGGGACCTGAGGCTACACTCTCCCCCACCCCCATTGGGCTTGATAGAGCGCCTCAGGCCGAGCCCACACCCAGCAGGGCTTGACAGGGGCCCTCAGGCCATGCCCCCAACCTGGCACTGCTTGACAGGGGACCACCTCAATGTGCGTTTCCCATCCTGGTGCTGGGCTAGGGGACCTCAGGCTGCACCACCTGTCCCAGCACCAGGCCAGGGGGCTTGAGGCTGGGCTTGACAGGGGACCTCAGGCCATGTCCCCCACCCAGCGGGGCTTAACAAGAGACCTCAAGGTGCACTCCCAGTGCTGGGTCAGAGGAACTCAGGCCTCACCCCCACCAGATGAGACTTGACAGGGGACTTCAGGCCGCGCCCCCACCCTGGTACCAGGCCAGGGGACTTCAGTCTGCACCCTCTGCCCCAGCACTGGGCCAGGGAACCTGAGGCTGTGCCCCCTTGCCTGGCAGGGCTTGTCAGGAGACCTCAGGCCGTGCCCCCCTTACACCAGCAGGGCATGACAGGGGACCTCAAGGTGCACCCCCACTGCTGGGTCTGGGGAACTCAGGCTGTACCCCCTGCCCAGTGGGACTTGACAGGGGACCTGAGGCTACTCCCTGCTTCCAGTGGGGCTTGATGGGGGACCTGATGCAACATTCCCCTCCTGGTGTTGGGCTGGGGGACCTAAGGCTGCACCCCCTCCCCATGCCTGGAGGGGCTTATGGAGACTTCAGGCCATACCTCCCACCCAGAGGGGCTTGATGGGGGACCTCAGGCCACGCCTCCTGCCCAGCAAGGCTTGACAAGGGCAGGACTGGCCGGGTCTGGATCTAGTCCAATGAGATGGGGTGGGGGGTGCCAGCCAGGTCTAAGTCTCAAGTGATTTTGAGGTGCATGTGGGTGGGCAGGGACTTAACTTTGGATCCTGTGGCGTGCCCCAGACTCTGACAGGAGGAAGGTTTTCATATACATTTTACTAATTTTCTTTCATTTCTGACACTTCTCTTATAGAGAAAGGGCAGACAGCAATATTAAATTATGTCCTCTAATGAATTCCCTTTTAATGTGCACAAATTTTGTGCACTGGGCCACTAGTATGCTATATAAGTTGCACCAGAAAGTGTTCACAATACCTTTTAATCTTCACAGCAACTCTGTAAATTTGGTACAATTATTACTTTCCTCTTACTGAGAAGGAAACTGAAGCCCAGAGAGGTTCAGTGACTTGCCCAATGTCACACAGACTAACAGTGTTAGGGTTAAGATTTTAAAAAAGACTATACAAATGCAATACCCTAGTATCAACATATCAGGAGTTGAACTACTGTTCTGAGAGTAATGTGAGCAAAGGAAAGAATGAAAACCTATGACCTCTCCCCCCCTTTAATTACACAATGAGAAAAAATTCCGGGGGCATCAGTACTTTATCCTAGCGATTTGAGCCTTTGTATAAAAGCAGCTTTGAATTATGCCTGAATGAGCCTTGCCTTTTGTCAGTGACAGATTCTGACCTTAGGTGAGATATGAACAGCTACAAAAAAAGGGATGCCCGTCCTGAATTCTTCCTTCTGCTCATGTGAGAACAGGTGAAGTTTAAAATGGCCTGGTTTCATCTGACCCCTGTTCACACCTAATGATGCGTTTTTCAGTTTTATCCCATGCACCTGGCTTCATGCACACACTTTCAAAAGGTGAGCAAAGCCGTGAAGTCCTGCCGGAAAAGGTCCGTTGGCTTCTCTCATGTCTGAATCCAAGTACAGTAGAGACAACTCCAACGGTGAGTGTGTGTGTGCAGGGCTGGGATCTGCATGCCACCATGCCCAGGTTCCGCCCCACTGCCCCTGGCTCACACACTTCTCTGAGGTAGAGAAAAGGACGCAGGCTCGCTTAAAGCTCAGCTTAATCAGAGACCAATGTAATACATGATCAGGTTTGCTCAGTGCGCTGAGTTCACATAGAGTTCACGTGGAATGCTATTTCTACAAGCCAGGGATTGGAAACTAACTAATGTAACCTCCACAGTTGGGGCTCAATCAAGTTGGGCTCCAAATTCCTAGCTGACTCCCTTCTCTTTCTCCTTCCTTCTTATTCTCCCCTCCCTTCCTTCTCGTCACATTTCCTCCCTTTCTTTCTTCCTTTCTCTTTTCAAGGACATGCTATCTTTGATCACCTAAAGAGAGTACATCATTATGGAAACTTATACAAGGGTGCTTATTTACATTTTCCATTTATTATCTAAAAATACACTTTCATGATCTCAACGTGCCTCTAAAAATGGGAAACGATCATCGCAGAAAGGCCTAGAGAAGAAAACAGGAACAACAAAAATGACAGTCTTTTCTGCTGGGTAACCAAAGCCCCAATTAAGCAGTGCTGGGGGTGTTTCAATGGTCTTGCTGTGTATGATTTTTGGCAGATGTGGTGATACTTTGGATAATTAGGTAGTCTCTGCATGTGGTTTACTTCCAAATTCAACGTAACATTTCAGATAGGTAGAAATGGGCTATGGGTTATGGCGGGATCAGTTTTCCTCTTTTTAAGTTTACATTTGACATTAACGGGATTGGAACAAGTTTCACAAAGTAACTGCTGCCAGAGATAGCATCACTGCATCAGGACAGTCAGCCATTCTGCCCACAGATCCGGCAAGGGGGACTCCTGCTCTGGACCTGAGTATCACAAACATATAAAAATCAGTTTGTTAAGGGACACATGGTCACCTCTGTCATAACGGATCTGGTGCTCAGTGCTAAGAGTGCCTAAAACATAACCCAAAACATCCACTCTTTTAAAAAATATGTATATTTTTATTGACTTCATAGAAGAAGCCTCAGGGAGAGAGAGAGAGAAACATCAATGATGAGGGAGAATCATTGATTGGCTGCTTTCTGCCTGTCTCCCACTGGAGATTGAGCTTGCATCCAGACATGTGCCCTTGACCAGAATCAAACCCAGGACCTTCAGCTCATAGGCCGACACTCTATCCACTGAGCCAAACTGGTTAGGGCCAAAATATCCACTTTTAAGATGATCTCTGAGCAGGCCCCAGAAAAAATGATTCACCATAACATCTGTCCTTGAAACAGCACTGAGAAGTTATTGGGGTGTGCTGCTGCTGATATGGCACATGGGCACTTCTCAGTGTGTGGATAATGAAACTTAGTTTAGAAGAAGAGTCAAATTAATTAAAAACCAAATCCTTCTTTCCAGATAGCAAGAATATTAAACAGTCTTTTTAAATGATTACTGTTCTAGGATGTGCTGAGCCAGGCACGGCCATGGGTGAGCCTGAGAGGGTGGTGAAGGATTTAGAAAATACAGATAAGAAAGTTAGGTCTAGGTGGGATGCTGCCTGCCCTCTCTAATGGAGAGACAGCACTGTGGCCTGCAGATTAGTCAGATTAGTGGCCCGGTGCACAAAATTTGTGCACATTAAAAGGGAAAAAATTTAATATTACTATTTGCCTTTCTCTATAATAAAAGTGTCAGAGATGAAAGAAAATTAGTAAAATGTATATGAAAACCTTCCTCCTGTCAGAGTCTGGGGTGGACCATGGGACCCAGAGTCAAGTCCCTGCCCACCTACATGCACCTGAAAATTGCGAGAGACACAGACCGGGCCAGCCCCTCCCCCATTGGGCTAGATCCAGACCTAGCTAGTCGAACCCTTGTCAAGTCCCACCCGGCAGGTAACATAGCCTCAGGTCCCCTAGCCTGACGCCAGGATGGAGGGCATGTCTTGAGGTCCCCTGTCAAGCCCTGCCAGGTAGGGAACACAGCCTGAGATACCATGTCAAGCCATGCTGGGCTGGGGGTGTGGCCTGAGTTCCCCCAATGCAGTACTGTGGGTACACCTTGAGGTCCTCCGTCAAGCCCTCTGGGTGAGGAGCACAGCCTGAGGTCCCCTGTCAAGCCCTGCTGGACAGGGAGGCACAGTCTCAGGTCCCCTGGCCTGGTGCTGGGGTGGAGGGTGCAGCCTGAAGTCCCTTGTCAAGCCCCACCTGGTGGGGGATGCTGCCTGAAGTCCCCTGGCCTGGTGCTGGGACTGTGGGAGCAGTCTGAGGGCCTCTTGCCCAGCACCAAGACGGGAAGTGCACCTTGAGGTCCCCTGTCAAGCCCTGTCTGGTGTGGGGCATGGCCTGAGGTCCCCTGTCAAGCCCTGCTGTATGTTAAAACTATAGATCTGCAGAAACCGTTTGGCTCAGTGGATAGAGCATCAGCCTGCAGACTGAAAGGTCCCAGGTTCGATTTTGGTCAAGAGATGTATCCTGGTTGTGGGCAGATCCCCCATATGGGGCGTGTAGGAGGCGGCTGATAGATGTCTGTCTCTCATCGATGTTTCTAACTATCTCTCTCCCTTCCTCTCTGTAAAAAAAAATCAATAAAATATATTTTAAAAACTATAGATTTATTATTTTAACAGTAATATTATTTAATTTTGCAAAATATTCCTGTCATCATGTTTGACTACCTATAAATACTACAGTAAAGTGTGACTTCCTGAAGAACCATGGACTACAACATGAAGAGAAGCAAGAAAATTGACAGTTGGCACTTCTAGTGTGGAGAGTGGCCACAGTGTTTGGACAGGTGCAAGCCTCAGACTAATGAGAGGGGAGGGTCCTCTGGTGGCAAAGGCATGTGCAAGTCCCGGCTTGGAGGGCAAAGCCCTCCCAGCACAATTACAGCCAAAGGCTATAGTTGTAAGCTTGACCTTATGGTCAGAACTTGTGGTTCCAGGTGGCTGAGTGATACAGGCTGCAGGTTGTGGGAGGTGCAGCAAGGAAACAAAGCTTGATCAGGTGCATGTAATTGAGTAGATTTGAGACCCACTGAGAACGTTGTAATCACACCCTTATTTGCCTCATGGAATCCTAGCTAATAAAGAGGGAATATGCTAATTGACCATCACTCCATCACAAAGATGGCTGCACCCATAGCGGAGGCCAAGTTCCCATAAGGAGCCTTAACAAGCAATCAGCAGGGACCTGAGGCTATGCTCTCCCCCACCCCCATGGGGCTTGACGGGGGACCTCAAGGTGCACTTGATACCTGATAACTTACCTTGACATCGAGGTGAACTTTGAATGCTAGGTTTGTCAATAGGTTCCCATTTTATTAAAATTAAGACAAAATTAAAATTTTATTTTCAATTAATAAATTTTTAAAGATTTTTTAAATGAATAATCATACTTTGTAGTTTACATTTTGATTCTAATAGATAACTGAACCATTTGGAAGAAAATAACTTTAATTAACTATGGAAAAGTTTCTGATTTAAAATTTTAATTTACGTTTTTATGAAAATATATACACACATTTTGAATAATCTGAATATACAAATCCTTTATCAATGTTGTCCAACAGAACTTCCTATAACGATGGGAATGTTTTGTATTTGTGCCATTCAGTACAGTGGCAGTGAGTTACATGTGGCTACTGAGCATTTCCAATATAGGCAAGGCCACTGAGAGACAAAACTGAAATGTAGGTGGGCAGGCCGTACAGAACAGCACAGCTTCAGGTCACAGCTGTCTTTGGGACACAAATCATGTGATAATCTTCATTATAATTGGCGATTTTAGTAAAATAAAGGGAAAATCAACTTTGTGGAAACTATAATACAAGCATAATATGCTAATTAGACCGGACTTCCTTCCAGATGACCTTCTGGACAAAGCTGGGGCTGTGAGGGAAGCTCAGGTCCTGGGTGTCAGAGGGAAGCTGGAGCTGGCCACTGGGGGAAGGAAGGCCTATTCTTGCATGAATTTTGTGGGGCCTCTAGTAAATATGTAATAATGAATGCATTATGTACGCCTTTATTTTATTATTTATCCATAGAGACTATCAACAGAAAATCTAGATATTCATAATGGTATATTCAGTTGTCTTTGCTGACTTTTATCATAGAAAAACTATAGGTTTTCTTATATTTCAATATTGTTATATTTGTTAAGATAGGAAGATATGTAATAGTTGTTAGCTTAATTAATAACCTCGTGATATTTAGACATATGATGGGTCTCCTTTTGTACCCATATCCTAAGCCCACCAAAGTTAGGGGTTGGCCTGACAACACCCCAACTCTGACCAGCCACTCTGCTAATGTCACATTGTCTCTGAGAGCCAGGAAGGAGTGTCATGTGGTTGGGCTAAAATAAAAAAAATCTCTCCTGAAAAAAACAAAAGTTAAAGCAAATGTCCCACTGGAAGGATTCCAATAGGAATTCCAATACATTCACTTTCATTTAGAGGAAGTCCAATCCATTCATTTTCAATAGAAACCTTCCATTTGGGCTCAACACTGCCTGGGCAGGTTACATGTGAGAGGCAGTATGAAATGGTAGTTGTGAATTTTGAGGGAAGGAGCGGCTGGCAAAACCGAATCAATGTTTGCAAAAGTGATTGGGGATTGTAGGTTAATAAGGGTAGAGTTAACATTGTAAGGTTAGAGAACAGAGATGATGGGAATGCAGACCCTCCCACTAAGCTGTAGGTAGCAGAAGGAAGGGACAGGGTGTCTTCAGGTTACCAGGGTAGCAACAGTCCCTGCAGAGCTTTCCCTCCACTGGGGCAGCCACTTCCTACCCTGCCTCCCCCCTCACCGCCTTATACATTTCCATGTTTCTGAGTGGTTAAGGCTTTTCCACACCTTTTCACTGTGGTCTGAGTCCCAGTTGCCCACAGTGGTAACCTGCTCATTCATACATCCTATATTGACTTCTTCCCCGCCTCTGTCTCAATTTCCCATTCCTCTCATTCTGCTTCCTGGCATTATTTCCTCACTAAAACCCACTTGCCCTTAGATCCTCCCTTCCAAGTTGGTTTCTAGGGAACTCAGCCTAAGACCACCTCCAGCACATAGCACACTGCCTGGCATATAGTGTGGCCTTAGTAGATATTGCCTGGAAGAATGAACATACTTTGCAAATGAAACCCTGCCCGGATATTAACTTCCTCACATGATGTAAAGAAGTTACTCGAAAGTAAAGTTACGATATTGACTTCTTTCTCCTCTGGATCCTCCACGTACCTACTAGCATAAGAGCTCCAATGGAAAGCACGACAGCTCAAAAAAAAAAGGAAAAAAGAAAAAAAACAAAAAAATAGAAAGAAAATTGGCCACCATCATAGTGCACACACAACCTCAATGAAATGAAAAACCCTGGTAGCAGATGGGACCATCCTCACTCGCCGATCCTTAAAGGCATGTGACTCCCCTTCCTCTCTGATACTTCAAATGTTCATTTTTTCTAATGAAAGGTAAGGTTCAACAATTACATATTTGGGAGAGGTAGCAGGATGATGTCAAGTTGTGTTAAGAAGTAAATGATTAACCGAGAGCCTTTTAAAGAGCACTTCTAGAAAGGACCTAGTAAGTGGAATTCCTGAAGAAAGAGCAGCTGGGGGTGGCTGTCACACCAGAAGCAAAGTTGTCTAGCAACTAAAGGTGACCCTGGAGGTGACAGTTGTAGCATACCCTTGCGGGTTGGTTCTGGGGTCCGTCCACTGGAGACATGACGGAGGGGAGCGTGGGATCAAGGTACTTTATGAACCTGTAAAAACACGAGGGGAAGGCGGTGCAGAGAAGCCCCAGGCGCATCTGTGTCACGGATGTGCCTTCCTGCCCATGTCACTGCCTGTGCTCCAACACGCTGTCACTCCTGGCTACTTTGGTTCCTAATTTAACCTCTTTCCAGGACCTTCTATTGTGTTCAGTTAGTTAGGCCCGGCATCTATAACTGTTTAGTGCTGGCTTATCACTAATACATACCCCTAGGGAGATAAGAGTTTTGAGGTTATTTGTTTTTGGTAATTTTACAAAGTGGAACTCTTTTCTGAAACATCTGAAGCTCTTTTTTTTTTTTTTTTAAATCCACTTCTTAGAGTCATCTCATACCCCCCAATGGTAAATGAAATATTTCAGGACAGTATTTGATGTATCACCCACACCTCCTCCTTCCCCCTTTTTTTTTCTCCACACTTTGCACCAGATCCAGACATCACTGGCTATGTCCAAACCCTCTTTTCGGCGTGACGCCGCTTTCCACGCGCGCCCTGCCCGCGCCCCGCGCCCCGCGCTCCGCTCGGGATGGAGGCGGCGGCACGATGAAGCGGCAGAGCGCGTCCTGCCCCGCGGGTTCCGGGCTCAGGGACGGCGGCCCGTGGGTCCGCGGAGGAGCCCCTGCCGGCGAGCCGGGGCGCTCCGGGTGGGGTGGCGCGGCGCGCTCCTGGGTCCTGCTCCTTCCCCAGCGCCGGCCAACTCCGCGCGGCCCCGGGCGCAGAGGAGCCGGGGGCCCTTCGGAGGAGGAGCCTCTGCGACCCGCTGGCTCGGCTTTCCCGCAGCCTCCGGGGAGAACGGGCCCCGCAAACGGGGCGACGCCGGCCCTGCTCGGTGATCCCGCCGTCCGCCGCCGCCGGTGCGAAGCTCCCGCCCCGGTTCGCGGGGCCGCAGGCCGTGGGTCCCGTCGCCACTCCCGCAAACTCCTAGCGGCCCGGGACCCGGGACAAACTTCTGGCCGAGCCGCGGCTCCCCGCCCGCCCGGCCGCAGGCAGTAGGCGCGCCCGGGGGCCAGGCGGGGGGCGCCGGGCGGAAAGCGCTCTCGCCCTTCCTCTCCGCGCCGGGAACGCCGCCTCCGCGTGGCGGTGGCATCAGCGGCAGCAGCAGCGGCCGCCCCGGCCGCCCCGGCCGCCCCGGCCGCGCTCCCTCCTCGGAGGCGCCGTGCCGCCCAGCGCGGGCCGGCGGGGTGGCGCTCACGCCCCCTAGCGGAGCGCGGCGGCGCCTGGCGGCCGTGACGTGGGCTCCCCCTCCAGCCGGCCTGCGGGGCACCGCCAGTCAGTCCGGGAGCAAGCGCCCCGCGCGGAGCCGGCGCGGGCTCGGCTACTGGCGCGCCGCCTCCCGGGGGCTGGGCTCGGGGCTGCCGGCCGAGAGGCTCAGCCGGCGGGACGCGCGCGGCCACGGCCACGGCCACGGCCGGCGGCTCGGAGCGGAGCCGGGGAAGGACGGCGGCTGCACCCGCCGGAACGGAGGGCGGATTTTGGCTCGGGCGGACGCGCCCTCCGCTCCCTCCGGCTGCAGCAGCGCCAGGCGCCTCGTGGGGTCAGCGGCCGGCCCGGAACACCGGGACCCCGTCTCCGGGCCCCGAGGAGCCACCGGAGTTCGCACTTGTGCAGCTGTTGGCACTTTGGGGAGACGGGCTCCCTCTTTCTCGCCGCCTGGAGCCCCGAGATCCCGGCCGCCCTCCGCCCCTCGCGCGCCCACCCGGTGCCGCCGAGGAGCGGCCCGGCGCGCACTCTGCAACATGAGACTTGGGATTGGCCTGGCGACTTTGGCCGGACTTTTGCTAACTGCCGCCGGGGACGCGTTTTCAGGTAACGAACGCGGGGCCGCTTTGGCCATCGCCTGGGGGGGCAGGCGTGCCCCCCGGGTGGGAGAGTTTTAGGCGGTTGCAGCGTCCGGGGCGTGGGGCGCGGCGGGCCCGGCACCCCTCCTGCCCGTTTGCCGGCGCTGGGTGGGTGCAGGGCCTTTGGGGAGGGCGGGCACCTACAACTGGCGCTGGCGGAGCGCACTGGCCCCGGGAGCCAGGACCCCCCATCGCGGCCCCCCGCTGCTCCTCCGCTGCCTGGGCTCGCGATCCGGGCGGGCGTTCGGCCCTCCCTCCCGAGCCCCGGCCGGTCCCCAGAGGAGCGGCAGCAAACTTTGCCTGAAGTTCGCAGCTGCAGCCGCCAGCCGCCGGGCGTGGGCGCTGCGCGGTGCTCCGGACCCGGAGCAGCGGCCGGGCGGCCGGGCAGCCGGGCGGGATCTCCGGGGCGAGGCTGCGCCCGCCCGCCCGCGGCCGCGATCGTCCGGACGCGCGGCTGCAGCTCCGGGGAGGAAGGACGGTGGCGGAAGCGCGGCGCCCGGCCATCCCCGCCGCCGCCGCCGCCGCCGCCCCGGCCGGGCGTCCCCCGCGGCCAGTGGCGATCCTCGGGCAGTCGCGTGGCAGCTCTGGAAAAGCCCAAGCGGGCATTCCGCCGCGGTGCCAGGGGGAGGCTCGGCGGCCCAGGAGGGAAAGGCGGGGACCCCAGGCTGCGCGCCACCCAGGCCCTTTGCCCACCCAGAGCCACTTTGCCACCCTCGTTCCCCAGCAGAGCGCGCTGGCCAGTGGCAACGTGTCAGCCCAGCCGCGCCGCCGCCCCGGGCGGGGGTCCCAGGTGGGCGGGAAGGGACTGGCAGGGCATGTGAGCGAGTGTGTGTGTGTGTGTGTGTGTGTGTGAGTGTGTGTGTGTGTGTGTGTGTGTGTGTGTGAG
>PVJN01009739.1:0-59767 GCA_004026805.1 Lasiurus borealis | reverse complement strand
GGCATACAATTTATATCCTAAGTCCTAACATGGACCTGAATGCCAATATCTATACAGATAAGAAAATAGAGGTAAAAACATTTCTTTCAACTTTCTGAAGAATATCTCTATAGGGAATATGCTTAATGAGGTTGCATATTTTTTAGATCTCTTCAAAAGGACTTGAAAATACACAACTATATTTTCTTTTCTATTTAAACTTTGGGATAACTCACTAAAGTGAATATGATTATGCAGTATAGTAATTTAGAGATTAAGAACACAATTTTCAATTTAGGTAGTGGAAGTTTGATTTGTAGATTTACCATTTACTAGTTTTATCTTGCATGTATTCCTTAACCTAAATCTATGCTTTTCTTCTACAATATAGAATGTTTTCTATCATAGGAATATTGTTAGTATAATATTAATATAATATTGATACAATGTCTGCATATAGTGAATGTTAACTATACATCATCTATTATTTTCCCATTGAAACAAATAGAAAATGCCCTTTTATCTACTTTCAAATTATTTTTTTAAAATATAGTCTAAGCTTAACTCTTGTAATCTTAAATGATAAAAATACATTTACTAAAAAATCTTGCACTTGAACAAACAGTAAGTTTTATAATTGAGTTATTTAGAATACTTGATAAATTCTACTTTTAATATTTTTTGAAAGAAGAAGTGTTAGAAATCACTTAATATTTATTGTTAAACAATCAAATGTGTAAAAAATATCTACAGGAAGTGTGAAAAGAAAAAGTTTTTTTATTTTGTCTTGGAATATTAAGGTGAACCTTTAATTTCAGCTCCTGGTTTTTACTTTTTGTGTAATTTTGAACAATTCACTAAACCTCTTTAAGGCTTAATTTCCTTATCTGTAACCTAGAAATAATAACAAATTATACAATTCTTTAAAAAATATATTTTATTGATTTTTTTGTTTTACAGAAAGGAAGAGAGAGAGATAGTTAGAAACATCAATGAGAGAGAAACATTGATCAGCTGCCTGCTGCACATCCCCTACTGGAGATGTGTTCATAACCAAGATACACGCCCTTGACTGGAATGGAACCTGGGACCCTTTAATCCTCAGGCTGACCGACGCTCTATCCACTGAGCCAAACCAGTTAGGGCTGGCTTATAATTTTAAACTTACTCACCTTAATTATCCTATCTAATAAAGAGGGAATATGCAAATGACCCTCACACCATCACAAAGATGGCCAAGGCTGGGCCCACCCACTCTGCATGCCTAACTCTGGAGTCCCTCAGTCCTCTTGGATGTGGGCAGTCTAGCCACCCAGGGCTGGCCCAAAGCACAGGGAAGCCTTGGATGGCAGCTGCCCAGCCACCTAGGTCCACTTGAGGCTCAGGTAATGAGGGCCAGCCGAGGCATGGGCTGCTGGCAGTGGCAGCAGCAGAGGTGTGTTGTGGTGTCACCTTACCCTGATTGCCAGGTCACCTCCCACCCCTGAGGGCTCTCAGACTGTGAGAGAGGCCAGGCTAGACTGAGGGACCCTCCCTTCCAGTGCATGAATTTTCAAGCACTGGGCCTCTAGTAGAAAATATTTGTAAATGTGAGGACAGCTGTTTAAATATTGTTACCATATACTTTAAATGTGCTCATTAGAAATATAATAAAGTATACATTATTTTAAAATTTATCTTTATTGTTAAAGTATTATAGATGTTAACCATTTTTCTCACCATTAACCTCTTCCACCCTACTCTTGTTCCCACCCTAGAACTTCCCCACACTATTTTTTGCATTCTTTTCTTGATCTAGAATTTATTTAATTTAAAATAGAAAAAAAAAGAAATAAACAAATGTAATGCTGGAATTCCCTTCTACAACTGAGTTATATTTCATTTCTAACTTCAACTTTTCTAAAGGCTTTGTTTCAGAAATTCAACGGAGTGAAAATATTTCTTATGTTAAGATAAGGTTCAGCTTTAATTTATACCCATGTTTATAGAATATTATCTCTCTAAAAATATCTGAAATCATTGGTGTGAAAAAAAGGAAAACTATCAGATTTTCAGAATAGTATGTTCCACATGAATTAATCAATTAAAATATGCCCATGTATATAAATATATACTTATGCCACTATAGAGGAAAAGAACATGAGTGATGCACACCAAACTATTGGTAAACTACCTCTGAGATAAGGACATAAAAGTAAAGAATTTTCACTTTTTACTTTACATATTTCTAAACTGATTGTTATTTTCAGTGAGAATATGCACCGATATTTATTTGTGCGTAATCTAAGCATCAATAAAGAGAAAAATAAAATCACTATTAAGGAAGAATAGTAATTTGTAGTTAATATCTACACAATGGAATATCAAGCCCAACTTTCTAATAATTGTCAGACTAAAATCTCTGTTAGACCTGAAAAATCTATCCTCAAAGCTGAGTAGTCAAATTAAATATAGATATTAAAGAGTTTAAACATACCACTAATGAATCAATATCAGATCTTAAAAAGTAGAAACTGATTATTTTATTATTTTTTTCATGTCCACCTGAACACTGTGACAGGGGCCTGAAGCAGTACTTATTTAGAATTGCAACTATTAAACATTAAACTATGTCCTCTTCCAAAACAAAGCATTTGATCACACACCCTGATAATAATTGTTGTTTTCCTCCAGCTCAAATATGTATCTGTAAACATATGGATTTTTTAATTCCTGAATATTTATCTACCTTTGAGTCTGCATATATATCTGTTTTTATAAATGTATGGTAGCTACACATCTAGTGTAATATATGCATAGCATTTGATACATACTACATGTGCATATAATATGTATCAAATCTTTTCTTAAACAAATTATTACCAAAAAAGTAAATGGTGAACTGGTTTACTTTGTATGTGATGATACATTGAGCTCCTTAAATTAAATGTAGTTCAGGTTTTCTGCCTGCATACATAAGTATGATTTGTGTATGTGATTAAGTACATATGTGTATTGAACTTTTAATGTGTTTGTACCTAAACTGAGGAGGCAGAATGAAAAATCAAAGAAGTAAGAGAGGTGACCTATGGAATAGAAATATGAAATTGATGCTTTAATATGCATTATTAAATATTTCATACTGCTGACAGATTAAGCAACTAGAATAATTGTGTTTATGTAAAACCCTGCCAGAGGTATTTCCCTGATAACTAGGGACTTGCTGAGTTGACATCATGACATACCGTAAAGAAATTAAAAACTTTAAAGCTTCTAGGAATCACTCCTTATGTCACTGAAATAGACCTGCAGCCTTTTTAAGTGGTAATAAACATTTTGATTAAGTTATTGAAACAGTAATCAAGTTACATGTAAATTGACTTTTTACTCTTCCCAAAGCACTTTTATCAAGGTTTCAGTGTAGGGGTAGAAGAGTGGAAGCAGGGATACGATTTAATAGGCTTTTGGGGTGACCGTGCTCCTCCTGTGGAGGCCCTGTGTGGCACATGTGCGCCTACTTTCCCAGTTGGGTTCCGGACTTGGTCCGTGCGGTGCCAGGTACTTGCCGTGCCACCGGGGCTCTGCCATGGTGAGGGTGAGTAAAGTGCCAAGCAGAGGGTGGAGCAGCTCCTCAAGGGCAACACCTTTGCCATCTGCTAGGGCTTTGTTCCTCTTGTGGTTGACCTGGCGTACTTTGGAGATAAAGGTCTATTTGATCATCTGAATTTGGAAACAATTGATGGACAGGAGCAAAGTGGAAGGCATGTGCCTTGGGTGGGATAAGAGGTGGGACATCGTTCAGACATCCACTAGTTGGAAGGCATAGGGTTCTCAGTTCACAGATGCATCTGTGACAGAATGGAACCCCTACTGATTTATTTATGATAGACTGTATCAACTCAGAGCGCTGGGGGAAAGATGCCCTTTGAAAGCTAGCATGGTCTCAGGTCCCCAAGAAGGTAACAAGTTCAGGGCAGAGCCATCAAAGTGAAGACTAGGAACAATAATTAAAAACAACAAAAGAGAGAAATAGCAAGACAGCATCAGTTATTTCTGTTGTTCCTTTTTTAAGTTTACATAGCTGTTATATGACTCCTTTACTTTATAATAAGGAATATTCATATAGGATGGTTTGAATGAAAAACAGGTCAATTGGTTAACCCATTCAATAATATTTGGTTGGAGAAACACACACACACACACACACACACACACACACACACACACACACACACGCAAATCATCAAAGTCTTGAGCGATAAAGCTAGATGATCTAATCACATTCCCATATAAGTCATTTCTTTTTAAATTTAGAAGGCAAACAGGTCTCAGAGAATCACAACACTGTTTTTATTAGTTCAGTATCAATTAAGTTTGTATGTGCCAGTCATAGTTTTCCGAGAGATATATATATATATAAAGTGAAGTGAAGACAGACATGAAACATCATAAAAATAATGAGTTTATATGAAAGAAGGCAACAAGTGCTATTGAAACATGAGAAACAGATGGTAAAATAAAGATTGGGAGAGTCAATAGGTAGGACGCTGAGGGAAATATTAGTTTGCAATATTTGGATATATAATATTTAAAATGTGTTTTTTATGATATAAAATTGCCATCAAATACTTATGGAACATTTAGAATACATAGAAAAAGAAGGGGAAAAATTGCCACAAATTCAGATACCAAAAGACAAACTTCCCATTTTCTTCTCATTTATCTCTCTCTCTCTCTCTCTTTTTTTCTAATTAGATGACTAGAGGCCTGTTGCATGAATTTGTGCATAGTTGGGGGGAGAGTCCCTCAGGGTGGCCTGCAGGGAGCAGGCCAGAGCTCATGCCCTCAGCCTCACAGCCCCATCTGGCACCCCATCATGGTCTGGCACCATACCCTCACCTGCTCCACCATCCTGCCTATGGGGCAATCAGTTGAGACTGGTCACTGTCTGTGACACAATTGGGCCCCTGCTCACACCTGTCCTGGACTGATGCCACCCACTCATCTGCTGCACTATCCTGCCAAGGTCCCACTTCATCAGGGCCCATCTGGGCTGGCAGCACCTCCGCTGTGTCCTACTGCCAGCACCCCATCGCTCATGCCCGCCATGTTCTGTGCTGTCCTCTAATAGTCAATGCACGTCATAGCAAGCTGTTGAACTATTGGTCAAACAACCGCCCGAGGGGACAATTTGCATATTAGGATTTTATTATATAGGATATGATTTACAGTCTGCTTTATACAAAATCTCTGAAATGTATTTTATTGTGCTTTCAACATTATAGATAGAATTTTTACTATATACAAAACAATCATATCTAATAAAAGAGTAATACACAAATTGACTGCACCTCTGCTACACCCACAAGCCACACCCACCAGCCAATCAGGAGTGAGCATGCAAAGTAATCCAACCAAAATGGCTGTGGCCACAGAGAGAGCAGAAGGCTTCGGTGTCCTTGGCAATGGAGGAAGCCAAGATTTCTGTCTGCCCTGGCCTTCCTTGGCCTCTGCTTAAGGCTACGAAGTTTCAATTATAGAAGATAAATAAATCCAAGATATCAGGGCCTCCATTTGGGTCACTAGGGGGCGTGGCCAGCCTGCAAATCACCACAGGCCCCTCACCCAGGCTGTCCCATGCCCCAAGGGAACCCCTACCCTGATCTGGGACACCCTTCAGGGCAAAACAGCCAGCCCCACTCGTGCACCAGGCCTCTATCCTATCTAATCCTCCTATCTAATAAAAGAATAATATACAAATTGCCCATCACACCAACACACAAGATGGCTGCCCCCTTGTGGTCAAAGATGATGGACCCTATGTGGACACAAGATGGCCACCACAAATGGCCAGCAGGGGAGGGCAGTTGGGAGAGACCAAGTCTGCAAGGGAGGGCAGTTGTGGGCAATCAAGGCTGCAGGGGCAGGCAGTTAGGGGTCACCAGGCTGGCAAAGGATGGAAGTTGGGAGTGATCAAGCCTGTAGGGAAGGGCAGTTGGGAGAGGGGGAGGAGATACAGTCCTGCAGGGAAGGGCAGTTGGGGGTGACCAGGCCCACAGGGGAGGGAAGTTAGGAGCAAACAGGCTGGCAGGGGAGCAGTTAGGCATCAATCAGGCTGGCAGGGGAGTGGTTAGAGGGTGATCAGGTTGGCAGTCAGAAGTGGTTAGGGAAGATAGGACAGCAGGCAGGCAAGCATTTGGGAGAGGGGTGTCCAATTGCCCATTTAGTTCCAATCCTACCTGGCAGTTGGATATTTCTCAAGGGGTCCCAGATTGGAGAGGGTGCAGGCTGGGCTGAGGGACACATCTGCCCCCCGTGCACAAATTTTGTGCACTGGGCCTCTAATAATAACATAATAGGCAGACATTTCATTTAAAATTTTCTCCATTTTGCTAATATTCCTTCACAGTCCTGCTCTTCAGAAATGATCATTGTTATCAGCTTCTTATATTATTTCTGTGTATATGCAAGAATATATCTGTATGCTTGAATGTTTTTGTGCATATTAACAATATTTCTTTGTATAGTTAAGCATTTCTTGGTGCAGTTTATGGTATCAGATTATATCTATTATCATGACACTTTTGTAATAATTTAATTTTGTAGAATTTTGAACACACATAAAATTAGTTATAATATACTAAAGGCTTATGTAAGCATTGACCTATTGCCACCCATTCACCTCTCTTCTTCCCATGTTATTTTGTAGCATATCCCATACACTATACTATTTACTTATGAATATTAGAAGTATTTCAGCATGTATCTCTGTCTGAAGAACAGGGATTCTCTCATGTTATTTTTTAACAACAAAAACAAAATGCTATTAGTGCATCTAGGAGTAAATGCACAGTAATTTGCTATTATTTTAAATACTAGAGGCCTGGTGCATGAAATCTGTGTACTTGCGAGGGTGTCCCTCAGCCTGGTCTATACCCTCTCACAGTGTGGGAACTCTCAGCATATGTCTGACTGCCAGCACAGGTCTGCTCCCCATTAGGAGCTGCTGGCCAAAGCCATCAGACAGACATCCTTAGTTCTGCTGTGGAGGTAGGACAGGCTCCCTCCACCACCACTGTGCTTGCCAGCTGGGCACTTGTCAGATTTTGGCTCAGTGGTGCTCCTTTTGTGGGAGTGCACTGACCACCAGGAGGCAGCTCCTGCATTGAGTGTCTGCCCACTGCTGGTCAGTGTGCATCATAGTGACCAGTCTTTCTACCATTTGATCAATTTGCATATTAGCCTTGTATTATATAAAATTAAGTGTAATTTGACAGCTGTATTACAAACATTATAACTTCACTTTAATAATTTAAAAGATCAATATTAAAATAATATAAACACAGGTCAACTGGTTAATATTGTCTATAAAGCCATTAAAAAAATCTAATGAGTTCCACTCCACCTTTTATTATTCATTGTACTTTATTAAAGAAATGAGGCTTCTGGTATTAATTTCAAGCAGCAATATTATTTGGCAGTTTTTACAAACTAAACATAGGCTTACCATGAGATCCAGCAATCTTGCTCCTAAATTTTTACCCAAATAAGGTGTAAACTAATACACACAAAAAACCTACAATGAATGATTATAGCAGTTTATTCATAATTTCCAAAACATGGAAACAAACAAGATATTATGTGTGATATTATATACACAGGACATTATGCATCTGACAAAACCCATAGGACACGAAGAGTGAAAGCTAATGTAAATGATGATTTTAGTTAATAATGCACTGATATTGCTTACAGTTACAGTAATTGTACCACACTAATGCAATATGTTAATGGAACTTGATGGAACTACTGATCCTTGGGTTACATCGAGATCCGTTCCTATGGTGCGATTTTTGCTATAAGTCTGAACCCACCTACATAAGCACCTATGTCACTCATATAGAGCACATTCACGAAGTGAAACAGTAAAAACAATTTAAAAGAAATATAACAATTCCTGACGTTTTACTTGTGGTAAATACATAATAAAAAAACATAAAGTACATATGTACATATATTGAAATGATGGAATATTTTTTAAATAAATAAATGGGAGTTGACGATACAACCATGAAACGATTTACATCAAGTCTAATATAACCTGAGGACTGTGGGGAGTTTGTGAAGTTTATATAAATACCTTCTACAATGCCGAACCGGTTTGGCTTAGTGGATAGAGTGATTCTGATCAGGGGCATGTATCTTGGTTGTGGGCACTTCCCCAGTGGGGGATGTGCAGGAGGCAGCCAATCAATGTCTCTCTTTCATCAATGTTTCTAACTCTCTAACCCTCTTCCTTCCTCTCTGTAAAAAATCAATAAAATTCATTTAAAAAAACAAACACACAAAAAATACCTTCTGTAAAATCTTTATATTTTTTTCTGGAAACTTAAATTTTTTCTAAAAATTATTCTACGGTTTAAAAGATTAACTTAGAACTATAAAATTATTAAAAGAAATGAAGGGGTTATTTTCTGATACAAGTAGAGATCTTCAGTAATGGAAGATTCATGCATTCAGGGTAGGTTCTGATAGAAGGAATCTAGATGGAAGATGGGAATTATGTTTTTATTGTTTTGTATTTCTCAGTAAAATAAGAATAAAAGTTTTAAACACAGAGTGAGGATATTTAAGTGTTATAACTTTTAGTTAAAAAGACTATGTATATATTCAAATACACTAATAAAAGAGAACTATGCAGATTAACCATACCTTGGTAACACCCACCATTCAATCAGGAGTGGATATGCAAATTAACCCAACAAACATGGCGAGTTAATTTGCATACACAGGAGCACAGCAGCCAGGCAGGGCTGGATGCCTGCTATGTGGGGAAGGGCAGGGGGCAGAAGGAGCTACAGGAGTGGTGCTCCAGCTTGAGCAGAGAAGACTGAAGGCTTCATCTGGAGCAAAGACTCCAGCTGGCCTGAGCGAAGATTCTGGCCAAAGTGAACACAGAAGGCAGCAGCCAGAGCAAAGGCCTAGGTCCCAAATGCTGGAGGAAAACCGGTGCTTGCAGTCAGAGGAAGAAAGGCCTATTACACAAATCTTCATACAATGGGCTTCTAGTATATATATAAATATATTCAAATATTGTTTAGCCATAAAAAAATAAAACCTTACTGCTTGTAACATGAATGGACCTTGAGGGCATTATGCTATGTGAACTAAGTCAGAGATAAAAATACAAATACTATATGACCTCTCTTACATGTGGAATCTAAAAGGTCCTATAAGATCAGAAACAAGTCAAGAATGTCCACTCTTGCCTTGAACTATATATATATATTCATATTCAGTGAAAGGGAGTTACCAAAAATCCATGTTTTAGATCTAGATAGCCTGCAGCATTCTCCCAATGAAACTACTTTTTATGCAAATCTCTCTTTTAAATTCCTCTTGCTGTTCTATTACACATGTATCTGGTAATAGCTTCAACCATCATTCCCCTTTATATTTTGCTAAATAGAATAATGAGAGGGGAAACTCCAGTAGAGAATGATAACAAAAATAGTGAATCGGTCTTTCTGCAGATTAATTCTAACATTTTGTAAGTATCAAGTTAGAAGAATTAGGCTCATTATAATAATCTACATAAATATTTTCACTTTCCTCTCATTCTGCACTACAGATTTTTTTATCTAGAAATTTTAATGTAATATTATTTTATAGTACAATTAACATTCAGTTTTAAAATTTTTACTCTTTGTGAAATTACTATGGGTTGCAATTACATGGCTTGTGTAGAGGAATTAATCAGCTACTTTTGAATCCATATTATAGCATTTGACTTATAACCTCTGATAATGATTATTCTATTATCCACCATGAACAGTATTTTCTTCTATTCTAATTTTACCTTTATTAAAATTTACTCTAACTTTTCATTATTCTATTACAGTATACTGTAATAACAAATACAATTTTTATTATATTTTAATAACAATGATAAAGCCTTTATACTTTGTCAAATAACATAATGAAAGTGCCCTATACAGCATTTTTAACAGAAAAAAAGCTACTGTGATAGAATGTAATATATTACAACAGCTCCCAGAACATTATTTTATTGTGCTCTAAAATTCTGAACTCTCTACTATAGAGTGTCATTCATGTCCATCTAACCCTATCTAAAGTCAAATTGAGTTCACAGAGTCATGTCATATGGCTTGTATTATTCTTCTGATGTTTTTGTAGCCACATATAAATAAACTATAATAATAGCATTAATAATAATATCAAATATAATTTTTGTGATCCTACTATGTACCAGATAGTGGTTTAAAAATTTTACATTTATCATTTTATTATAATACCTACTGTGAAATTGGTCTTAATAATATCTCTATAGTGTAGGGAAGAATCAGAGCCTATGATCACATAACTGACAAGTCATATATAAGTGTCATTAAAACTCAGGAGTGACACTGTGCTTTACAATTACATCAACCCTTTTCAGCCACGATATGATTCAGGTGTCCAAGTATTCATTTATCATCTAAGTCTAATTCTTAATTGGGGCCTTTGTTACTTTCAATGAGATAGTAAATCTGGTTTAATGAAAGGAAACAATTAATGAAAAGAAACTTATGTCTGGATAACTCAGGTATTAAGAACATAATAGTAATGATGCTATTGTTGATATTTTTGGTTAACAAATGAGTTGAAATTTGTCATTTATACATTACACAGAATAAAGATGTACATCATTCACTGGGCTTGGATGAATCACTAAATTCCTCCTCACAATTGTAAAGTACAGTTTTAATTGTTTCTCTCATGACAAAACAGATTACATGGAATTTTTAGGAGTACATGAAAAACGTGCTGTTGCATAAATGTGTCCATTTTTGTACCAATACTTGGTATGCAGCATTCCTACAGTCGTAAGGATCCTTGGAAGAAGCAGGCATGACAATATTCAGAGCCTTCAGTGATTTGACTACAAAAGAATGTACTACTATTATAAAATAAACAGTGAAGTGGTTTATTTATTTCAATCCTGTCATATTTGGCCACCTCCAAAAGTGAAGCCTTTTTCCCCCTATCGTCTTTCTCACTTCTGTATATTCTGTATAATGTTATAGGTAGGTAACATTTTCTTCATTCTATACATAAAGAAGTTTTGGCTTTGAAATATGATGTGCATAAAGCTTTCCAATATGTCCAGAACCATTTATTGAAGAGGCTTTCTTTTCTCCATTGTATGTTTTTAACTACTTCGTCGAAAGTTATTGGCCCATATACATATGTGTTGTTTTTTTCTTTTTCTGGTTTCTCAGTTTTGTTCTATTGGTCTTTGTGTTCTTTCTCCTGTCAATACTATGCTGTTTATTATTGTTGCTTTTAGTATAATTTGAAGCCAGAGAGTGTGATAGCTCCAGCTTTATTCTTTTTTTCTCAGGAATGATTTGACTATTTGGGATCCTTTGTGGTTCCATTAGCAACAACATGGATAGATTCTGAGGATATTATGCTAAGTAAAATAATTCAGACAGAAAAAGTCAAGAACCTGTATGATTTCATTCATGTGAAATATAAAACTGAAAGCAACAAATGAACAAAACAAAAACACATAGACATAGGTAACAGTATGGTGGTCACCAGAGAGAAGAAGAATGACAGGAGAATAAAGAATAAAGGAGGTTAAATATAGGGTGTCCCCCAAATAGTATATGTATTTTAACAGCTGGTAAGTCTTAATTTTCACTGCTTTTCAGGTCTAACAATGCCTCCTCTAGACCTCACCAATTGGAAAGGTATCTCCAGGTATAAACCTAGAAATTTTAAATAATCGGTGAAGCCAGATTAAGCCTTGAACAAAGAAAATTTGTCCTAAAGTGCCACTACACTTTATTTTACGTGTATACAATAAAATATAAAATTTACACTACAAAACTGACTATAGCCAATGAATTTAGGGCGCACAAATATCGAAT
Organism: Lasiurus borealis; assembly: GCA_004026805.1. NCBI lineage: Eukaryota > Metazoa > Chordata > Mammalia > Chiroptera > Vespertilionidae > Lasiurus > Lasiurus borealis. The sequence continues at coordinate 47,870 of PVJN01009739.1, read as the reverse complement.
GAAATGATTTTTCTTTCACCAGGTTTCTATCTGTCTCCCTCTCTATTAATGTCTGTCAAATAAATAAAAAATATATATTTAAAATGGTTTAAATTTTACAAAGTCTTGCTTTGTTATTTGAAACTGAAAATATTACTATGATGGAGACAGATAACGGCATCCTATTTTTCAAATAAGCATCCAGAGATTTGTATAACTAAAAGGACTTACTAAATAAAACATGATTAGCAAGTGGTACAGTTATTTGACTTTTGTACTTTTCATTCACCATCAGAATGATATAGGAGAAACAAACTTTTTATTACATTTGTAACAGAAGAAGAGCAACAATATAATATAGTGCAAAGCACTTATTTAGTACCACTTAGTTGTATTAACTTAAGAAATTCCTACTCCATCTCATTTCCCATTAGTTTTAGACTCCCCTTCCCTTCTTCACTCTCCTTTTCCTTTCCCCTTCCCCTCCTCCTTCTACTTACCCTCCCCTTCCCCTTCTCCTTCCCATTTCCCTTCCCTTCCCCTCTCCTCCCATTCCCTTACAAGTATCTTTATTCAATGCTTAGACATGAAAGGTAGCACAGGAGACTTAAATTTAAGTAAGTGTTCTTTGAATGCTAAGTAGTGTACCACAATCTCAGGGCTATGAGATTTTCCCAAATCATCTATCCTATAAGAAATGGCCCTAGTTACACAGTGCTCTGCTGATTCACATGTCCTCTGACAAACTGTGATTCAGAGAATCTGGCAGTAGGACAAAGTTTTCCTAAATCCTGAAGTATGAACAGTAATAATTATCATACCTGTGGATTTCAAAGAGGATTCTGTTAACAGTAGTTTCAGGTATTTACTGAGTGGGTCAGCAGCTTCTCTTCTGCCAATTTCTTTATGTGCAGGAGATTTCAAAGAGAAATACAAACTCTGAGATGTATTTGAATTTTTCTACATAAAGGCTTAGTTTGTGAATATAATTATAATATAATATAATTTAGTTCCATTTAAAAAACAACACATATTTGTCCTGTGATTCAAAAATCCTTTTTTTCCTTTCAACCATCATCTGAATAGCTCTTGAATTGTCACAATTCCCAAATAGCTAGTGCATCTAGCATTTCCAAATGACTTTAAAATGGTGCAGAGCGTTTAGACACCTTGTATAAAAGCCAAATTGCCTTCAATTGCATAAAATAATATTCGTGATCTTTTTTTTTAAAATTGCATTTTGAAGTCTATAAAGAACCTTTGATCTTTGTCCTTAAAAAAAATATATGATCCAAGACAGTATATCCTGGGGCAGGTTGTGGTCTTCAGAAACAGATGCTGAGATAAAAATAGAGGCACTTGTTGTTCATTTGAAATCAACACTTGAGAAAGGAAGGGGGCAAAGCAGGGTTGGGCAGAGAGGAAATCAAATTGTAGGCATGCCTGACAAAGCGTGGGCCACTCCTATGGAGAAGCTCTGGAGCAAATAATATTTTTTAAAAATATATTTTATTGATTTTTTACAGAGAGGAAGGGAGAGAGATAGAACTTCAGAAACATCGATGAGAGAGACACATTGATCAGCCGCCTCCTGCACACCCCGCTGTGGAGATGTGTCCGCAAGCAAGGTGCATGCCCCAGCTGGAATCGTACCTGGGACCTTTCAGTCCATAAGCCAACGCTCTATCCACTGAGCCAAACTGGTCTTGGCTGGAGCAAATAATATTGATCAGAGTTGACATGCATCAAGTTGAAATGGCCAGATCTTATTACCCCTACCTCTCCAGGAATCCCGGTTCAGGACCTGGAAGGTACAGACCCTGGAAGTTGTCTGCTGACCACACTCCCGCAGCGGGGCAGCAGGTCTTTCCTTGAAGGAGGCTCTGCATGTGATAACTCTGTTCCTAAAATGGTCTTTGGAGAGAGACAGACAAATAGTAAACATTTTAATATATAGAGACAGACATTTAGTGCGCCATTTTTAATTAAAAATAATTCCACAGAGGAAAGAGTAAAACATATAGGCTATATTACTGTATTTGAACTGGAAGAATTGTTCTCAGGGGGGAAAACGTTGGAACATAACCCTAATTAGTCTGTGAGAAGTTTGAAAATCTAACTGATGAAGCTGCCCTTTAATGTCCATAGCTGTAAATGCATGAGACAGTTTGCTTCTTTCATGACTCATCAAATTGCAATCCAGTGTGAACTGACTTCCAGCCCAAAGATTTGTTTGAAATACACACACACACACACACACCGGAGAAAAAGACTACATACTAGTAGACAAATGTCAAAACACAAGTAGCTGGAGCTGTTTGTATCTTTTTACAAACCCCTACTCTCAAATGTTATTCCCATGGGTTAGAGTGGTGTGTCTGTAATAGAAAAAAAAAATTAGAAAGAAAAGATTTTGCTTTATATGTTAGAAGACAAAAACATAGTTGCCTATATACAATATTAAATATTGCAGGGAATAAAAAAGAAAATATTTTTCTGCTCATATTATGAACATTGAATTATAGCTTTTTAAAAATCATAAGACACTGAGGTAGAGATGGAGGATATAGGATCTCAAATAGCAATGATTAATATAATAGTACAAAATTGCATACATTGTTATTATAGATCAACATGTGATTTCTTATACTTCTAATTTTCCTATTAGATTGACATTTAAAAAAATCTCTTTGATTATGTGTGTGTATGTGTTTACACTTTTATATCATATAAAAGTAACTCTTGGTTAAAATGCTACATCAGAGTATTAAAGGATGTCACACCGAGATAGAAAATACTGAGTGTTCTGTTTATTTTTGAAAGTTTAGATTACTTGAAATTTTAACTTTGGGATGTAAAAAGAGCCGGTTACTAAGGACTATCTCCCGTCCTATAAGGAAGGCAATATGCTCGTGGCAGAAGACCTGATCAGTTAGAGGAGTTAGTGCTGTCCCAGTGCAGATGTTTCATTTTAACTCTAGATTCTAGAAACTAATAATTTTGTATAAACATATAGACACAAATATATACTTACAATAACTCTAGCATAGTAGTTCCAAATTTGAAATAAATATTTCCATAGCCTTAAGTTTTAAATCCTCCTAGTCTGGGAAAGAAGCTCGATGTCGCTGTACCTTAGTTTTCTTGCTTGTAAAGTGGAAGTACTAACATGGTTGTTGTACTAGTTGTGACAAGTTTTTAAAAGAGAGCTTGGGCTTGCTTACCAACGATATGCTACAAAGTATTCTGATATTATTTAGTTGAGTTCTGCTACTATTACTTTAACATATTTAATTTCTATATGCATTCTACTTTTTCAGGTACCTATGCAAGAAAAAAGTTACAAACAAAATTTTATTTCTTTCAGTGTTTTACTTTTATCTGCATTTGCTATGTTGCATTACAATGTTCTAGGTTTCCTTTCTCTGAGATTCACTATCCACAGAGATACACATATTGTCTTTTCTTCTTTCCAGTTTATTTTCAAGGCTGCTTTAGTATTGACTGTATATTCCCTAAATATATATATAATAGTCTTGGAACAGTTAAGTTTTGATCATGTGCCACCTACAAATAATGGTTTATGTTTTTATTTGTTCAATTAAAGTTGCTTCTTTAAATGAAAAATGCATGACATAATTGGAATTATTTTTAAAATTTCCTGCATTATTTATTTATTTATTTATTTATTTATTTATTTATTTATTTATTTATTTTTGGTAGCTAATTTTTCCATTGATTTTAGAAAAAAATGGAAGGGCAAGGGCAGAGGGAGATGGAAGACAGAGAGAAAAACCTGGATGTGAGGCAGCCACATCAATTGGTTGCCTTCTGTATACACCCCAACCAGGGCAGGGAACCTGCAACCCAGGTACTTGCCCTTGCCCAGAATTGAACCCGCACCCTTCAGTTTGTGGGACAATATTCTAACCAATGAAGACACCTGCTTTTGCAATATTTAAAGTAAAATAAACGGAGACTATTTTAAAAATTAGTTTGTATTTACTAGAGTCTTCAGTAGGTTAAGAAACAACTTTGTTTGGTTTTCCAATATATACTCTTTAGTTGTTTCTGTGCAGTTGATGATTTATAAAAATAAAAATATTAACCAGTGCTTAGGCATTAATTGTCACTCAGATATTTACAGGTGAAAGTTTGAAATATGGCAATAGAAATTAAAAAAAAAAAGAAAAAGTGTGAGCTAACATAATGCTCAATGATGTAACAGGAACATTTATTAAAATAGAAAAAAATTAATATAAAATATTGTGTAAATAATCAATTCCCTAACCTATAGATTTGCAATAGGTACTATTTTAAGTATGAATTATGTTGTAACTAGAGGCCCAGTGCATGAAATTTGTGCATGGGGGTGTGTCCTCGGCCTGGCCTGTGCCCGCTCACAATCCAGGACCCCTTGGGTAGGGTCTCTAGGCTTGGCTGGTGATCAGGGCCTATATGGGTTTTCCTTCTCCCGGCTGCTGGAAGCTGGCCCTGCCCCCCACTGCTGCCACTGCTTGCCATCTGTGCGGTGCTGCCCATCCTCCCCTGGCACCAGTTGCCTCCCTCTGCAGGTGACAGGTGTGGGGTGCGATTGCTTTGGTCTGGGCTTCCCTCTGTGGGATGATCAATCGTGGAGCACCCCCATCAATTGCCCTGCAGAAGGTGGCCTGGGCCTCCCTCCGCAGGGTGATCAGGGGCGATGGTGTGAGCCTCCCCAACCAGTCACATCACACCTGCCTCGGCTGGTCTGGCTCCAGTGCGTGTGTTACAGCATGGTTCTCCAGACGTTCCTTCTGCTGTTTGGCCATTTGGTTGATTTGCATATTATACTTTTCTTATTTTAGTTGTGATTTATTTATTTTATTTAATGGCAAAATATCAGGCTGAATCAAAACAGAAGGACTTTGGAATAGGCTACATTAAATTTGTGATCCCTTTATTGTGCGAAAATTTAGACTAGTTGGAAAAATGCCCATCGTATTGCTATGTGCTACAAACAGATGGTTTGGTGGTTATCAAAGCCTCTCTTTTGTTTTGACATTCCATCACCTTCAAGAGCTATTTATTGACTCATATATTCAACTACTGTTAACAAAATGCCTTATTTAGAAAATGTGTTGTGACAGAAAAAATAGAGAGCATTAGTCAAAGAATGATTTATAGCATGCAGTAGTAGCTTTATCATATAATTCATTGTATAAACACATTAACATATCTATGTTAAATAAGGAAATGTTGGGGATTTGTTTTAGGTTTATGCATTATACTATAAATTATGTCACTAGATTTAAGCATATGTGTCCTTAAGTTTTCAAGCAATATATAAACTGTAGGTCACCTACCATAAGATTTAATTCCCACTCATATGTATATGTCATTTCTACATCCTATGGCAATTTACAAGAGACAATACTTTAGAGATAATTTTAATGTCATGCAGGATTATTCTTGTTGTTTGAAGAACTGATGATGTTCTTATTTATTTTATTACGTTTTGTATTTAATTTTTAAAAGATTTACCCATGCTCTCGGATACAGGGGTATGCAATGAAAAAGAGATTTTTAATTAAGACATTTATATTTGTATTTGGTAGGAACCCTGAGGATATTTTAATCTGTTCCCTTGAATGCCCTGAGAACCAGATGGGTAAGGGAAGCTGGGCCTTGACATCCTGCAATGAACAGAATCACACAGAGACAAAAGCAAACCAGCCCCAGCCAAAGGAGGCTCTCCAGGCTAATAGGGTGGGTCTACACAAATAAGATTGTCTAATTTCTTCTGAACAATGAACTCATTTCTACTTGCTAACAAGTAGTACTATGAGGATATTAGTTCTTTGGCCTGAAATATGACACGACATTTAATTATCACATCTGCTTGTCAATCATCAGGGAAGAAAGGAGTTGATAACAGCTGTTGTAAACAGTCCATATTTGATCTTGGGTTCAACAAGTTTTTTTTTTTAATTGTTATTTTAAGTTCTGGGAAAGCACCTAATGTCTTGTGCGACAATTTGACCCTTAAGATGCATCATTGCCTGCCTTGCATACTATGCCTTTTTTCACATTAAAGCATACAAAAAAAAACTGGTGTATTATGAAAGTCTGTCAAGTGTAGAAGAGTTTTGAGGTGAAAGGGAGTTAAACTATGACCCACCCATGTGACATATTCACATTGATGCCAAAATTCCCGGTTGGATCCGAGTTTGTTGTCTCAAAAAAAATTGAAGAATGAGTTCATGGACAAAGATGAGAAGGGAAAACAAAGTTTATCAAGAGATAGATGGACTCCCTGCAGCAAGAAGCAGTATGGAGGAGGCCCAAAGGGGGTTATATGTTAAGGTTCTTCGTCTAAGTATAGATACATGTTTTGTTGGCTTTTGATTGGTTCTTTCCAAGAGTTTTGCCTTAGCAATATCCATATAGTATCTGCTGGCAGGATGGACCAGATTGAGGACTGCCACTTCAGGTTTGAGGGGATGGCAAGGATGATTTAGCAACTCCCACCTAGCTGGGTTCAGCTCTAGATTATTTTGTTTTTGTTCTGCACTTTTTTTCCCTTAGAACAAGACACAGTCGGCAAGCTGCATTCTGCCTGCCTCTGCAATACTTCACTCTCCTTCCCCCGCCTCCCATTCTCCTAAACATTATATTTTTTCAGACTTTTATTGATCTACTTGTCAAAATCATGTTCTTGGAATTTTAAAAATATCTTAACCATTTAAATTTAAACACCCATAAAAGTTTTAAAAATAATATAGAGCTCTTATATTTCTTTCATAGCATAAGAAATTAACTGCTATGGAAACACTAAAATATGTTACATATAATATATTAATTTATTCAAGTGATGTTTAGTTAAGACTGCAATGTGTTTTGTGATGTATTTTCATGGACTTGACATGAACTCTTATGCATCAATATTGTTTGTATAATTTATCTCTAAATCACGAAGATGACCGATGCCTCCAAACTAAATAATTGAAATATAAAATTAATGAAAAAATGTAACAAAAATCTATGGGTAAGAATGTTATCTACAATAAAGGTTTAATCTCCAAAATGTATAGGGAACTATACAACTTAACAAAAAGAGGACAAACAATCCAATCAAAAAATGGGCAAAGGACCTAAATAGACACTTTTTGAAAGAGGTCATACAGAAGGCCAAGAGACATATAAAAACATCCTCAAAGTCTCTAATTATCAGAGAGATGCAAATCAAAATGACAATGTTGTACCATCTCACATCATCTGTCAGATGGCTATAATCAACAAATCAACAAGTGACAAGTGCTGGCCAGGATGTGGAAAAAAAGGAACCCTCCTGCTCTGTTGGCGGGAATGCAGACTGGTGAAGCCACTGTAGAAAACAGGGTGGAGTTTCCTCAAAAAACTAAAAATGGATCTCCCATTTGACCCAGTGATCCCACTCCTAGGAATATATTCTGAGAAACTAGGAACACCAATCAGAAAGGATATATGCACCCCCTACATCCACAGCAACTCAATTTAACGTTGTTAAGATTTGGAAACAGCCTAAGTGCCCATCAGCAAATGAGTGGATAAACAAACTGTGGGTACATCTACACAATGGAATATTATGCTATCGTAAAAAAAGAGGAACTCTTACTATTTTCAATAGCATGGGTGTACCTGGCAAGTATTATGCTAAGCAAAAAAGCCAGTTGGAAAAAGATAAATATCACATGATCTCATTCATTTGTGGAATATAATGAACAACATAGACTGATGAACAAAAATAGAGTGAAAATCATAGAAGCATTGAACAGACTGTCTAACCCAAGAGGAAAAGTGAGGGGGAGGGGAGATCAACCAAAGGATTTGTATGCATGCATATGTGCATAACCAATAGACATAGACACTAGGGGGCAGGGGTGAGAGCATATGCTGGAGGTAGGTGGGAGAGACTGGAGAGAGTTCAATGAGGGAAAAAGGTTTCTGTATTACTTTAAACAATAAAGCATTTTAAAAAAATCTATGGCCAAGAACAACTTTGTAAATACTCATAATAAACAATGTCATGTTGATGTGGAATATGAATTTTGTTGGTAAACAAAAATATAGCAGAAGCTTTCAGCACTTGCCACTGTACCTTCAGATCCACTTACATTTCAGTGACTTCCAGCCTGCTTTCTGGTGGTCAACACCTACATCATGGCCATTGTCACCTTTGATTTACCCTATGAAAATGCTTTTCCTATGAGCATACCTGGTTGGAATTTATTCATATTTAATGTCTCTTTATTTTTTAATGTATCTTTATTGTTGAACTTATTACAAATGTCCCCTTTGTTTGCATGTGGGTTTTTTTCCCCACCATCCTGTACTAGCCCTTCCCAGGCCTTCACCACTCTATTATCTGTGTCCATGGATTATACGTATGCAAGTAAGTTCCCTGGTGAGCCACTCCCCACCTTCATCTCCGTCTTCCCTCTGAAATTTGTCAGTCTGTTCCATCCTTCTATGTCTCTGGTTCTACTTTATTTATTTGTTCATGTCTCTTTAGCAGTAGCTCTTAACCAATGAATGACTCAAAGATACAAAACTATAATCATTCCAGTTCCCTCACCTCATAATAATTTTGAAGCATGTACATTATATCATTTCCAAGATTTTCATTAGGAGTTTAAGCTTCAATTACTCATTACAATAATAGCTGGCTCAGCAACTCTCCCCTTATTGGCTTCCTGCACTTCATCTTTTCTCCTCTGCTTATAAATCCCACTTTGATGACTTGTGCTTAATCCTTCACTCAGGGTTTGTTTCTTACTTTAGGTGAGAAGAGGGGATCAATTAAGATAATATACACTGAGTGGCCACATTTTTATGATCTCTCAGTGCATAGTAATCTGGCCACTCATTGTATATCCTATATAATAAAAGCCTAATATGCAAATTGTTCCCTCTACCAGAGTTTCAACCAGCAGGGAGGCCGGCCAACTGCCCATGTCCCCTCCCCCTGGCCTGGCTGGCTGGATCCCACCTATTCCCGAATTCATACACCAGGCCTATGAGAGTGTGTGTGTGTGTTTAGACTTTGTTTTCCGATGGTCTTAGGCGACCTTGCTATGAGTTTTCAACCTGTGGATCGCGACCCATAAGTTGAGAACCACTGCTGTAGAGCCTAAGACCATCAGAAAACACAGATATTTACATTATGATTCATTAACAGTAGAAAAATTACAGTTATGAAGTAGCAACGAAAATAATTTTATGATTGGGGGTCACTACCACATGAGGAACTGTATTAAAAGGTCACAGCATTAAAAAAGGTTGAGAACCACTGGTTTAGAGATTATAATAATCTGGTTACTCAGTGTATATCATTACTAATTATTTTAAATCTGTGATGCATGGAATTTTTTTTGCTAAAATAGTTGACTTTCTGCATGTTGGTGTGATATGTGTACCTCTTTTCCTACTGAATGGATATTTTTATCATTAAATGGATATTTCGGTAATAGTTCTATTTAACTTACAAGTTCATTTTTCCCAACATAACCAAAATTATTTGATAGATTATGAAATATTGAATCTTGATGACTTAAAGCTGTTGATATTTTCTAATTTAGTAGAAATGAGCAGTAAGAAAATATTCTAATGGGTATGAAATTGAGGTACAGTTTAAGCTATTTGTTACCTAACCAGAGGTCCATTGGTGAGTTTACAATCAACATAATGCCTGCCCACCATCTGAAACAATTATGGCTACTAATTTTTAGTCATACCATGTTCTAATTTTATGATATAAAAATTGTGATGATTCTTTATAAAATTACCTAAAATATCTTTTACTTGTGAGTTTATGCTCATTAAATGGATATTTAATGTCAAAATTATTGATCAAAATAGGCTTAGGGTAGCATTTCAGTGCTTTTTATCATAATTGTAAAATAATAGAAAAAATAGGTATAGGTATTTAGAAATTTATAAGTCTTTAAATAGGAGGGAGCAGTAGGAATAAGTTTTAATCTCTCTCTATATAAAAGCCTAACATGCTAAGTGCCTGACTGATCAGCTGACTTACTATTTAGTCAACCACTCAACCAGTCCCTATGACATGCACTGATAGCCAGGGGCAGATGCTCCTACCAGGACGTTAGCTTGCTGCTGGGGTCCGGCTGATTGGGACTGAGCGAGATGGGCTGGACATGTCCTGGAGCCCTCCAGCAATCCTGCCCTGGCCAACCAGCCATCATTGGCCCTGATCAGGACTGAGCGAGTTGGCCCTGATTAGCCCCGATTGCCGGCCAGACCAAGGGACCCCACCCATGCATAAATTCGTGCACTGTGCCTCTAGTAGAATTCATAAAAAGAACATTTGCATGTGTTTTTATTCAATCCCCTTTTCAATACCTTTTTTGGAGATTATTCTTGTTTGTTGAAGCAAGCAAATCTCTTGAGGAATTTTACCACCAACATCAGTGTTGAAGACAGGAATTTTCTTTCTATTATAACTCAAAAATATAAGCTCTTTAAATATAAGTTGTCATTCCCTTCATATTTTCAAAACAAACATTTTAAGGTATAAAGTTAGCTATAATAATAAAAGTGCAATATGCTAATTAGATCAAATGACCTTCCTGATGACTGCACTATGACACCCATTGGCACCAGGCTAGCCAAGACATGTGCAATGTGATTGGTCGAGGGCCTGGCCATCGCCCCATGATCGCCCTGCAGAACAAGGCCCAGCCCAGCAGTAGACAGGGCGATCAATCAGGGGGCTCCATGATCACCCCAAAGAGGGAGGCCCAGGCCACTGACCGGCAGGCTTAGGCAGGTGAGTGGGGCCTCTCTCTGTGAGGAAAGTCCAGGTACTGGGTGCTAGAGGGAAGCCGTGCCAGCAGCCAGGGGAGGAAGGCCTACACTTGCATGAATTTTGTGCATCCGCCCTCTAATATTTGATATAAAAGAAATTGTGAACTGGCTATATGTGTCTCTACTTATCTATCATCTATATCTCTTTTAATCACTCAATATGTGGGAATCAAACTCATATTTCCCATACTAATAAACAAAATTTTACCCTGACTTCTCACAATAACTCAGGCCTTTCAAAATCATTAAGCTCATGTAAAATAATTTTTTAAAATGCCCTATTTCCTGTTCCTTGTATAATCAAACTGTCAGCAATATAGACAACACAGCTATTAGATTAGAATATGTTTTTATGTATTGTCAGAAATGGAAAGAATTTTATAATGTATATTTTTCACATTCTCTATTTAACTTTCTATTTTTGTAAACAGACTATATTCCTAGTAGTTGATAAATGAGCTACTGAGATTTTTAAAATTCTTTTGTCATACTCTCCTGAATGGCTATTGCTTAATTTATGGTAACCTGCCATTCCTTATCTAACAGCTTTGCATTCAGTGTTTCACTTAATGGACTCTATTTAGCTCAGGAAATTTATGTTTCACATTATCATGGGCTTTGTTTCTCTGGTAAATCAGCATCAAAATATCATAAAAGAGAGAGAGAGGAAAGAAAATTCAAACTGAAAATGCACTTGCAGTCCTAAGAGAGATTACTGGTTTTCTTTTTCCATCCCATATTGAATGGAATGGCTAATATTGTCTTAACTTTGGAAGTGACCTTGGTATACTTTAAATAATGAAAGGGAAATGATTTATGATGATGCATTTTATGCTATTACAATTGGACATGTATAAATGATGTGCAGAATTTCTATAATGCATCAATTTACCTATTTTATCTAAAGGTACAGTACCTCTCTCTTTTTGGCAGACTGTTTATTTCTTCTGTTTAAAAATTATCTCAAGCCATATACAGAACAAAGAATTCTCAATTTATAATGAAATGTAAGTAGAACATTAACAATATAGATTCAACTTTTATTTAAGTAAAGCTTCTGATATATAACTATGCATCATATAAATATTTAATAGACGTAGAAAAAAAAGTATTGTCCATGTGAGTTACTTTTCATAAGTTATTATCCACATGCTGATTTTATTTTCAAAGTGTTCATATTACTTCAAATTACTCATTCTTAGCAGTTCAATTTAAAACTTGATTTCTAGGATAGCTCTTTAGTAAAATTTAAGCAGTATGTCTTAAAAGTCCAGATTATTCTTTCTACTACTAAAACAATAATATATTTCAGTATATATTACTGCAGTATGTATTACACTGGGGTCTCACTATTTAAATTAGACTTAAGTTAGCATGATATACAGACACCTCGGGATAATCAAACCCATAACCCATAATAATCAAGCAGCTTTACAGTGTTATTGTATACGATTAAAAAAAACAACACACCTATTATTTAGGGACATTAAGGATAGTGAGGATCACTAAGACAGAAAAAAATAGGACTTGAATGTTCTGACTACAAAAATGTAATGGTAATTATGTGACATGATTGAGGTGTTGACAAATCCTATGAGTGGCTTTGTTTTGCCTTTGTGTTTTGTTTTTTCTTTAAAAATTTGGAATATGCTGAGACCGGTTTGGCTCAGTGGATAGAGCGTCAGCCTGTGGACTCAAAGGTCCTGGGTTCAATTCCAGTTGGGGGCATGTACTTTGCTTGCGGGCACATCTCGAGTAGGGGGCGTGCAGGAGGCGGCTGATTGGTGTCTCTCCCTTCTTCTCTGTGAAAAATCAATAAAATATATTAAAAATAAATAAATAAAAATTTGGAATATGTACTAAAATTTACTTATAATGTTTTACACTGTCAATTAAATGATTTAAAAAGTTATTTTCATTCAAAAATTATATATTATATGGTCTTCTCAATCTAGCCTTATGTTGCAATGATAACCAAAATAATCAATGAATTTTGACAATACTCTGAAACTAACATTCTGTATTTTTTTTCTCAAATTATTTGGAGACTATATAGAAGATATAAAAATCACTTAGGCTAGATAACAAATGGGTTGATAATTCAGTTTACGTAGGAATATTAGGCACTCAGATGTAATGCTGTGGCTTGTGCTAATGGGAAGAAGAAAATTCAGATGTCTGTGCTGGATTGATTGATGGATTTATCTTTGTCTTTCTGTTCTCTACTCCATTCTCCCTTTGCAACAGGATTATAAGCATCTTAAATTTATTTATTGAGGTTTTTACTTACAACTAACATGCAGCGGACTCTGTTTTAACATGCTATATTCTGGTATGGTCTTTTGTATTTAGCTCCTAGAATTAACTGACTATAACTTCTCTGTCTTTTCTCATAACATTATTCACAATAATGTAGTCAGATTAGTTCATCCTGTGGATTGATTTCTCTTAATTTGATTTAATATCTCCAGTCTATTCAGCTATGTTTTGTTAGCTCCTCATGTTATAGGCAAATTTGGATCCAAAGAATATGTTTTGCTTGTGGCTAAAATGACCTTCTGTTTGTTTGTTTTGTTCTGTTTTAATAGAATAGAATATCAATTGATACACAGTAAGTCTATAGCATGGTAAAGAAATCGTATCAGTTTAAAGTGAAAGGATTAATGAGTATGCAATGAAAAGAAGCCTTCTATACACAGAAAATGAGTTTGGAAATATATTCAGTTCCAGATTGGGCCACTGAGAAGAGAAAGAAAGCAATAGCCCCGAGGACAGAGTAAGGAGACAGAGAACTCTGAGAAAACACAGCTAAATTCTAATCAAGGAATAGGAACATGGCCTTGACTAGATTTTTAAATTACTATGAACCAGTGACTATAGTGTACTTTCATTTTTTTTTTCCTTTTTGGACTTGATTTGTTATGTATTAAAACTTACTGAAAATTCATGTGTTGGACTGCATTTAGAGAGAAGGTCTCTAAGGAGGTAATTAGGGTTAAGGAAGTCATGAGGATTGGACCCTGATCCAATAGAACTGGTGACATTCTTAGAAGAGAAAGAAACTCAGGGATATGAATGCACCGAGAACAGGCCATGTGAGGACACAGTGAGAAGGCACCTGTCTATAAGCCAGAAAGGGTCTCACAAGAAACCAAACTTACTGGTACCTGATCTTGGACTTCCAACTTACCAAACTGTAAACAAATCTCTGCTGCTTAAGCTACCCTGTCTATGGTATTCTGTTATAGCAGCCCAAGGCGTCTAATGCAGAGTATGTATAATTATTCTTCTATGCAAGTCACACCACTGCATGTTGCCTGTAGGAGTGGTATCTACCTTTTTAGTCTACCAGAGAAACTACACTTGAAGAGTCTTCTTCTACATGGGGACCAGATACAAATCATAAGTATTTGAACTTTGGGCACACAGTCTTTCAGCTAATGTTGTAATGAGCTTCTGGTCTTAAGGGAATGACTGAATATATTTTACGTGTAGAAATCAGGTGAGTGGTGGCCAACAAGCAGACTATGGTAGGTTGTATATTTCATTGACGGTAAAAACAAATTGAGCCAGGCCACATGCTTTCCTGAGATGTGACCTTTAAAGATCTATAAAGAGGTTGATCTGTGTTCTGTCCTCTTGAATCTTGAACAGACTTGTTACTTATTTGTAACCAAAAGAAGGTGAGATAAATTCTGCTGTATTTTAAGGTTAGGTTGTAAAAAAAAAATGTAGCTTCCATTTTGTTTGTTCACATTCTTCCATTTAGAGTCCTGAATTGCAATATAGAAACAGGCAACTATCTTGGTCACAGAGACAAGGCATTCCTTTTTTAAACTCTTCTACCATTGATGCTGGGAGAATAACAAATTATTTTAACTCACTACATAATAATTTACTTACAGAAGTTAATAGCTTAAAATATAACTAGCAGTAAGAAATATTTCAGTCCGATATGAGGAAAAACAACTGCTTTTAAATAGGTACAAGGAAAAGAATCATGATTTTAAAGGTGGATGACTGAGATAATTATATCATTACTAGAAATAGAGAAATTGGGGTAGGAGAATGTTGTTTTAGAAAATTGAATTTTAGAATCTAGGAAGAGATGTAGAGGTTATTGTCTGACAGTTCTTAAGCTTAGCATAACAGTATGAAAAATAAATGGAGACTGAAACTGCAAATAGTAGGTCATTTACCAGATACATTTCAGAAGCCATAGAATGGTTTCCTGAATTTTTGCTGAAAGAGTACATGACGAGAGAGGAGGGAAAGTATATTTATATAATGATAATAGAAGGGCACGCTGTTGAAAATTGGAAAACAAGAGAATTTACAAATCATTGAAAATAAGAAAATAGAGTTGTGAGAAAGAGTGATTATCAGTGTCAAATACTATGAAAAGGGCACTTTTATTTGTTTCACTGGCTGATTTAAGATTGAAATGCATAATAGTAAACTTTCACATATCCTAAAATGTATAGAAGTCCTGTAGTAATGCAAGAAAGAAATGATGTCTTTCTGTGGCTTATTGCAACCAGTATCAGTAACATTTATGTGGCAGTTACTCTGATCAGTACTGGTGATATAAAGACAAAGAAGAATAGATCTTGCCTTTTGAGGGATAAGCATTTAATAGGAGAGAGATGTGTAGGAATAAACAAATCTAGTAAATTACATAGGTATGCTGGTATATCTATGTGAATTCTACAGTTGGATACTTCAGAGATAGAATTCAGACAGAAACATGAATCTGTTAAAGAGATGGGCATGTGCTATGGGGGTGGGAATGGTTGGGGAGAGGTCAATGTGGGGGAGATGAAACATATGCAATACTTTCAACAATAAAGAACTTAAATTAAAAAGAAAGAGATGTTATTTCTGGGAAATTGCCCATTAATTCAAAAAGTATTACCAAACAGTCAGGGTTACACATAGCATGTATCCACTTGAGAGGATAGGCACGCAGCCAGAGTTTCCCAAACATTTCAAATAAACCAGAAAATGAAACTGAGAGTGACACAAGGAAATGTGTGGAGGTCTGATCACAGTCTTGCCCCAAGTGAGACTCTGTGTACTTTACCCATCCATAGGGATTGTAGTCCTGGAAAGTTAGTTTCCTAATTAGATAGACAACTGTGCTTTCCAACTGTGTGTGTGCACCGGTGGGTAAATGCGGAAACCCTTTACCTTCATTAAGTAATCTGCCTGTGTCTCTTGGTGTCTCTTGTTGCTTGTTCATCATTCGCTCAACTTTAACATGTTAAAAAGCTTGAAGTTAACAGGAAAAGGAATTCCTATTGAGCCAGGTGTCAGGATAAGCTTTATCAAAAAGGTAACTTGACCCAAATCTTCAAAGGTAGATAGCTGTTTGCCCTGTGAATCCAGGAGATGGTAGATCTTTTTGACACAGTGTGAGCTTGATTAAAAATTCAGAGATATCAGTAACTTGACATCTCTTTGGTCTGAAAAATGTATAGTGTAGCTACAGCATAAACAAAAGGGATAAGAGAACATATCAAATTTTCCTTACATGAATGTTATTTGATCCAGAACTTTGCAGTGATGTGATTATGTATGAATCCTGAATTCTGTTAGAAATTCCTTATCAATCCCCATGGTTAAGTATTACTTTCAAGTTGACCATGAACCAATTTTAGTAGAGGAATGTAATAACTACCAAAGGTTCAGGCTAACCAAATATAATGATTTAAATATTTTCCCTAGAATTGTTTCAGGATAGGTTAAAGAATAATATTAATATAAATTGTTTTAGTTCCTTTTCAGGATAGAAAGCCAGACTAACATTTTTTTATAATTCAATTCATCTTGCATATTCTGCATCTCATTAATAAGATAGATTGTTTCATAATTCAATGGAAATAAATATTTTACTTTTAAAAACAGTTCTGAATTTTTATTCTTACATATGATTAGGCAAGTTCTTGATTTTTTAAATGAAATCATATAAAATAACAATACTCCTAAAAGGTTGAGCTAAAATCCTAGCTCAACACCATCTGGGTGAAAGCTTATTTTGTAGTGGGGAAACCCAACCTATTTAAAAATATAATGAAAATAGTCACATAATTTAAAAATACGATACCCCCTCTCTTAACTAAGTTAGGAGACTATGTCTTATAGGCAAATTACCTTCTGTTATAGAGACTTAAAATCTCTTTTGCATGAGGTTTTCTTTCGCTTGTGGCTTTGTTTTAAGTTAATTCACTATTTGATCACTTGACTGTGAAATCATACAATCTGTGTGGAAATGGGTAATCAAGCCTGTTTAACATTTCACCAAATATATCTCTAATGTTCTTAGGTTAATAGTATGAAGTAGTTTGTGCTTTATTATTCTACTGAAATAATAAAGCTAGCCTAAGTATAGAGATATGTTTATTTTTTTAAAAAAAAGCTAGCCTAAGTATAGAGATATGTTGATATAGAATATATTTTTCCTAAGGGGAATGAAAAGCTGAATCATGAACTAAGAAACAGAAAAATCAAAGCTTGAAAACATCATTTATTGTAATATTTCTGCCAATGTAGGAATTTACTCCTTACATGCCAAGAAGACTGTCCTTCAGGCCTAAATTCTCTCAGCTATGGTAAACTCTGTGTGTGTACATCCACTCATCCTTTGTTGGATTGTGCTGACTTGTGCAAGACTTCATTCAAATAAGCTAAAACCTGCCTCCCTGTAACTTCCAACTGAAGTAAGACTGATCTTCTCTTTAAAGCATCATAGTACATGTAGAATGTTTTGTTCTAATGCATATTTTTGCCAAGTTAAACTGTATTTCTACTTCATAAGAAAGCATAGTTGTACACTTTATGTTTCCTGAGTTTTTGCCTCCTTTCATCTTCCTTCTTTACTATAATATATGCTTTTGCATTTATCATTTACTATTATTTGTACTAATTACAGGATTAGATTAATCTTTATATGTATGTGAAGTAAAAATAATATACATATATACATACATATATGTCTACCTGTCTATCATCTATCTATATATCACCTATACCCACATATACATGTCAGAATATATTTGCTACTATGTAATTTCTTCTCCTTTACTATCTTTACTATCTTGCTATTTCAGTATTCCTACAAATGAAATTTTGCAAATAGCTCAACATTAGTTTACCTTTCAAGGAAAAGGCCTTTATAGAAGACCTATTAGGGAAGAACAAAGATGCTGTAAGAAAGTAAAACATTTGCTATGAATAAATAAGGATTTTTTAGATTTTAGCTCTATGTAATGAATTAATTGTCTATAATCCACCTTGTTCAAATCCATTTTCTACTTCTACCTCAAATTATCTACATTCATGCAAACAGAAGGGCTTTGTAGAAAAATTGAAAGAACAATTATGAAATAGTTCCTATTGCACTGCTAAAGGGATTGCTCTTCATTTTAAGTGAAGTCCAGTCTCTGGAAACCAAAGTGTTTTCTTTTTCTTTGCTTGTTTTTTACCCAACAAGGGAAGTCAACAAATGAGGATGGTAAAGGAAAACCTAATGGAAGGAGCTGAAATTGTTGATGAGCTGAGGCATTTGGGGCCAAGGTCAGATACCTTTTCTCAATGTTACAGATGTTCTGATTGTGCTGGAGACACTGCCCTTTATTAGGAATTTCTAGAAAATAAAAAATTAAACAGAGTTTAATGGTTCCAAATTCATTTAGGGGACCAAAGATGAGATATCTAAGTGATCTTATCTGGAATCCACTTAGTTAAAGTTAGTGAATTATTCTCATTACAGATGTGATATTAGCTGACATGATATGTTTTCTCCTTTGTAACTATATGACACCCTGGAAAAGGCAAAATTAGGAAGACAGTAAAGAGATCAGTGGCTTTCAGTATTAGGAAGCAGAGTGAAAAGAAACTTTAGGACTGTGAAGCTGTTTTGCATGAAATAATAAAGGTATACACAGGTCATTGTACATTTCTCAAAACTGATAGAATATACAACATGAAGACTGAACCCAGGTGTACACTATGACCTTTAGTTGATAATGATATGGCAATGTAGGTTCATTATTTGTAATAAATGGATCACTCTTTGGAGGGACATAGATTCTAGAAGAGGTTGTTCATTTCTGAGGCCAGTTGGTATATGAAAACTCTGTACTTTTAAATCAATTTCTATGAACCTACAATCACTCTAAATAAATCTATTTAATAAAATATACATTTAGCATTCTATAATAATTCTACAAATAAATATGTAGAATAACTAGTTCTTTCACCCTAGAAGATTCCTCACCAACAGTATTATCTAGGTTCTTGTATATTCATAAATATTTGGGCTCTAACTTTTATGCTTGTTTGAAAGCTTCTGTAGGTTAATGTTTTCATATTTTTATGAATATCTGCATGTTTTTCATTGTTATTTCTTCCATATATGGGAAATCTAAAATTTATACTTTATTTTGCAAGTTTACCCATCTTTATTTAAAATTACCTTGTGTTAGTTTTTCACACTGATATTTATGTCACCTGTTAGGGGATAAATTGAACTCTCCCTACTATTTATAGAGATCTGTGGATGAAGGAGGAAACATTCTCCTGCTTTTCATAGTTTGCTACTTCATCCTGAACATCATTGCTGCAGTAGTGCCCAGTTTACTGTATACTTCAATGGCTCCTCTCTGTGTTTTTTAACTCTCTGCTTCACTGAATGGGATGATCCCCAAGAGTGTTCTGCCACATGGCCTGGTGGCCTCTTCATTGTTACACTCAAAGGATTTACCTTCAAGTTAAGCCCCTCTTTCTCAGGTACCTTATATTTTTATACCTTCGGGGTTGTTTTATTGTTCTCTGTACATTTTTGTTACCTCCCTATATCTAAATTTTTGAAAATTAATGCTATTGATAAGGAATGAACATTACATTTCTGTTTTTCCCTTTAGATTCATTTTCCATATAATAGAGTTCAAACCAAGAAGATAACTATTTTCTGATAATGAATCTTAAATACAACTGTCTTGACTCTATTAAATATATGAAATATATTTTGAAAAACATTATTGTTAAATATTTTTCCTGGGTAAAATGACCTAAGAGTATAATTAAAATATTAACATTTACAATGAAAACAATCACTTAGAATAAGTAACACTGCTGAGAAAAAATTATTTACTAAGAACAAGATAAGTCCATTGAGGGGAGGAGGGAAAGAGCCTAAAAATTCATGAAGTAGGGAAAGTAATTTGAAGAAGATTACTACCAAGTAAGACCCAAATCACTTGGAATTATAAATTGAATAGAAGAATTAAGATTCAATTATTGAATATGAGGAATAAGACAATCCTGCACGCAGATTATATGATTTCCCTTAGCTTAAGAATTTAATTGAAACTTGCATTACACTTTCTATGACATTATTAAATTGAATTTATAAAAATTTTCAAAACTAATAATGAGACTATTTTGGAAGCTTGAAATTAATTATGTATTATTAACTAATTAGATTGCTCAGAAGATTTTATGTTTTATATAGTAAAAAATGGGGATATTACTGAAAATAATACAAAAGTAGAGAGTTGGTTATTTACATGGTTACATTCTCTTCTGTTAAAATGAAAAGTTGTCAACAAATTTTAAACATATCACTAGCCCTCATTCTGGTGCATTTCCATTGACCCATTGCTTTTTAATTTATTGGCTAATATTTTCTGCTAAAGCACAAAAATACGTACGTATGTATGTGCTTCCAGTGACTTGCAGTATGAAAATTATATAATACTGTTATTGAAACATGTATTTATTAAACATTTGCTTATTAAATACCAAAATTTATTTACCAGCTGGTAATTTTACAGTGAACAAGTTCATACTACCATATGAAAACTCTCTTGAATGACTTTAGTAATATTAATTTCTAGAGGCCCAGTGCATGAATTATTGCAGCAGTGGGGTCTCTTGGCCTGGCCTGTGGGATCAAGTCAAAACTGGCTCTCTGACATCCCCTTAGGGGTCCCAGATTGCAAGAGGGTACAGGCCAGGCCAAGGGACCCCACTGGTTCAGAATTGGGACCAGGGAAGGACACAGGAGGTTGGCTAGCTGGGGAGGAACTACAGAAGGGCTCAGGGCAGGTTTGGCCCAGTTTATTCAGTCACAATCAGCTAAATCCCAATAGCAATCTAATCTTTCAGTAAGAGCATCTCCCCCTGGTGGTCAGTGCACATCATAGTGAGTGGTTGAGCGGCCTTAGCAAATCATTAGCATATTATGCTTTGATTGGTTGAATGGATGACTAGACACTTAGCATATTAGGCTTTTATTATATATTTTATGCACACAATTTATGCATAAAGGGTGTCTCTCAGCCCAGCCTTCACTTCTCCAATCTGGGACCTTTTGAGTGATGTCTGACCTCCAGTTTTGGCCTGATCCTGGTGGAATCAGGATTAAATGGGCGGTTGGACATCCTTCTCACAATCCAGGACTGCTGGCTCCCAACTGCTCACCTGCCTGCCTGCCTGATTGCCCCTAACCACTTCTGCCTGCCAGCCTGATCACTCCCTAACCACTCATCTGCCAGCCTGATACATGCCTAACCGCTCCCTGGCTGGCCCAATTTTCCCCAACTGCCCTCACCTGCTGTCCTGGTCCCCCTATCTCCCCTGCGAGTCTGGTTGCCCCTAACTCTCCTCCCCTATAGGCCTGGTTGCCCAAAAGGCCATCCCCTGCAGCCCTGGTCACCTCCAACTGCTCTCCCCTGCAGGCCAGGTTTCCCCAAACTGCCCTCACCCACTACTAGCCATGTCTCCCCTAATTTCCCTCCCTGTTGGCCTGATCATCCACAACTTCCCCCCCACTGCAGTCAGGTTCCCCACAACTGCCCACCCCTGCAGGCCATCTTCTGTCTTGGAGTGACAGTCAATTTGCATATTACTCTCTTATTAGATAGGATTATCATGTAATTTATGATCAATAAACATTTCTACTTGAAAGCAGAGTATATATAATTTTTCTGAACATAATTTTTGCAGTGAATGCAAGTGTGTGTGTGTATGTATATATATATATATATATATACATTTTTTTAATTTGTTTATTGTTTGAAATGACTAATATTCTTCAAAATCAAGGGTTATTTCTCTAATTTTAATCTGTTGAATGAAGTTTAAAAGATCCAAATAAAAAGCTATTCTTAATTATTACTATTTTCAACCAACTTAAAAAATGTACTTTTAATTCAGATTTCCTCAGAGTAAATGAATCATTGCCCATTTTATTAGCATTATTTGAATTTCCCAAATGCTGTCATCACTGAAAGGTATTTAACATGTCTCAGTCAAATCCAATGGGAAAAAGTCTTACCTGGGATTAGCCTACTAATGTAGGCTAATTATTTCTATAAATTTATTATATTATCAGCTTAATTATATCAGTATATATTGGACAATGTTTTATTAAAATGTAATATCCACTTATGAGAAATACTTTTAACACACTAATAATTAAGAAAACTTCTTTGTCTTAGGTTGTGTAATTTAAAATGTAGATAGAAACTCTTATGTAATAGTAATATTTCACTTTGTATAAATTAAACTTCTGAGGAAAAACTTTAAAATTCTGTAATGTTAATTTCAAAGTTATTTTAATAAAATAGGTTAAAATCATGTATTTTTAAAAATGCAACTAATCAATGTTAATTTATGTAGTCTTTATGATACATTTGTGTCGTGTGTAAATGCTAATGGGATTTTAGAGTTTGTGAATCCTAACCATTTTAGTGCTATATGCTCAATTGTATTCCTTGTTTTATATTCATATTATCTAAAACTAGAGGTCCAGGGCATGAAATTTGAGTACTTAAGGGTTCCCCTTACAGTCTGGGAACCCTCAGGGGATGTCCGACTGACAGCTTAGGCACACTCCCTGCAGGGCGGCAGGCCTAAGTGGGGAATCAAACATCCTTAGAGCTACTACAGAGGAGGGAAAGTCTCCTGTCACCGCTGCAGCACTCATCGGCCATGAGCCCAGCTTCTGGCTCACTGACCACCAGGGGCAGCTCCTGCATTGAGCATTTGTCCCCTGGTGGTCAATGTGCATCATAGTGACTGGTCATTTCGCTATTCAAGTGATTTGCATATTAGCCTTTTATTACATAGGATAATAAAAATATAATATGCTAATCAGACTGGATGTCCGTTTTGATGAAACTGGGGCTGTGGACTCAGCTGGAGGGAAGCTCAGGTCCCAGGTACCAGAAGGAAGCCAGTGCCAGCAGCTAGGGGGAAAAAGGCCTACTCTTGCATGATTTTCACACGTTGGGGCTGTAGTTTGGTATAAATACTCCACATACTTTGGCTATCCAATGGTAGACTAGGACAAGATAAGTCTCTTGGTTACAGAATATTTCTGGGGTAAACAACCTAATTCAGTAATCTCTAATCTATCCTCGATTTGTTGGCTAATTTAAGCATTCTTTAAAAAATAAGTGATGGAAATGTAATAAAAGGTTTTTTTTTTTGAGTAAATAGAATAGAAATTTTGATACCCATCACCTTTCTTCCTCACTTTTTAGGTACTTTATTTTAATTCTTTTCATCTGCCTTTCCAAGGTTAGTACACCACTAAAGTAATCTTTTATTTCTCGGAATCCTATCTGTGTGTCAGTAAAATGGATAGTGATACATACCCTGTTCACCTTAAGTGTTCTATGAAGATCAAAAAAGTAATTGCGCAGAATTGCTTGCAAAATTATCTGTGCCCTACTAATTTAAAGTAATGGTAACAGACCAGTATACTTATTTTTAAATTGTATGAAAGTCTGACATATCAATAGTCTTAAGACATTTCTAGATATATAATAATTTACTCTAGCCATTTACAGATGATAAATAGGAAATGAGAGGCTTTGGAGCTGAATATATCTTCCCTTAAAATAACATGGCTCTAGAGAGACTGAGCTACCACAAAATGATACAGTGGCATGTTCTTAGTCATTCTATTTGGATGAATGATTCACCACGTCAAAAGGATACTGTTTGTTTCTTACTACCTTGCATCATTTTCATCTGGTTTTGGAGCTTCATAATTATAAAGCCTGTAGAAGTTTAATATTGTAGGATAAAGTAATTCTGGCATGAAAATGAGTATATCTTTTTCATGGGTTACATTAACTATTGATATGCACATGGTAAATATTAGATATTCTTCTCCCCAAGAATAGCTAATATTGTTCACAGTGACCAAGATAACTTTAAAGTTCTGCTTGGCTTACCTGATTTCATACAGCATTCTTCTCATTTTTCCTATACTATTTTTCTTTAGAAAACTTATAATCACAAGTTGCTTTTCTGCCCTTTCTTTTTAAAAAATTTATCTGTATTGTTGAAAGTCCACCCCTTTTTTCCCATTGACCTCCTCCATCTCCATCCCCCAATGCCTCATATTTTTTAATATATTTTTGGTTGTTGATAGTATTACAGATATATCCCTCTTTCCCCCTTTACTCCTATCCTCCCAATAAGGGGTTTCCTCACATAAATAAATAAATAAATAAATAAATAAAATGGAACTTCTGTTTGACCCAGCCATCCCTTTTCTCTGCCCTTTTATATGTGAGAGTTCTCTTGCCCATCTTACAACCTAAGAATGTCTTTCTCAAAAATCTGGGATCTATCACTGTGAAATGTCAAGTGTTTGAAATCACCAAGAAATACAATGCCTCTATCTCTCCATCTCTGTGGGAGGATAGGAACCTTTAATTTCATCAAGGGCCAATGAGCAGTCACAGATGGTCTCATCACATTGACCAACTTACCCACTGATCTCTTCCCATGCTTTTTACCACTAGCTCAACCAAACACTTAAAAACCAATCTATTTTTTATTGTCAAAAGAGTAGAATTCAATCTCTAGTTCTGAATAGAGTCTTCCTTGCCTCCTTAATTGTACCAGGTGCAATTTTCTTTTTTTGACAACAGAAAATATGATATATGTAACTGAGTAATGGAATGTGATGTTTCCTAGGAAGTTCAAAGCCAGATCTGGATATGAAAATAATGATCATATAGAATATTATCTTAGCTCCTGATGTTGCGACAAAATATCATACACTGAGTGGCGTAAATTTTGGAGGCCGGGAATTATAAGAATAAGGTGCCAACAGATTTGGAGTCTGGTGAGAGCCCCTTTCACGGTTTGTAGAGGGCTTCTTGTTTTTGCATGCTCACAGGACTTTTGTTTGGTACATGATAAAAAGGGTAGGATGGAGGGGAAAGGAGGGAGGAAGGAAAAGTGGGTAAAAGGGAGGGAGGGAGAGAGACAAATTGAAAGAGAGTTATCTTATGTCTTTTGTTTTTATAATAGTAATCCCATCATGAGGATCATACAACTTAATCTAACTCAATTAGTTCCCAAGGGTCTCCACCTCCCAATACCATCATACTGGGGATTAGGGATTTAACATATGAACCTGTGAGGGACACAGACTTTCATTTTATAGCAACACTGTGTCTGATCCAACCTTTCTTTCATTCACTAATGTTTTATTTACTTAATTCTGAATTAATTTTAACTTACTATATTTTTGTTAGTAGCTTCAATATACTTTGCAAGCACATTATCGCATTAGAATAAAAGAGAAGAGATAAATCTTAGCTAAATTTATTAAAATTCACAGAGAAGAGGAATCAGCATTTGAAGGGACTTGTATATTATCTTGAATACTTTACCAAGGAATGGAATATATTACCCAGAACACTAGTCGACTATTAGGCTTGTCTATTATTTACTTTATTTTTATTTTTACTTTTTATTTAGTAACCTGTGGTTTCAAGGTAAGTAGGGCTGTGAGGGGTAGACCTACCCTATTTTATCAGTGCTACCACCTCCCTCATTTCTACTTCACCACATCTAAAAGGCTTCTGGCTCTAAAATCTCATTGTCAAAACCAGCCAGCTTGTTCAGTTTTTCCTATTTGTTTAACAGATGCATGTTTTCAATGACAAAGAAGACTAAGTAAACTTAATCCAACATTATAGGTCAAATTAGATACAGAAACAAACTAAAAATCTAGCCTGTCTAGGGCATCCTTATTTTTAGAAAATAACATATTGCAAATTTATTGGTCAGTCTTTTGATATTTCAAGGAAAGAGTAGGTCACATTTGTTCCATAAAATTGTGTGACTTTTCTGTTCTATATATCAGTGTCAAACACTGAAAGAAGCATTTATTTTTATTTTTTTGAAATTTCATTGATTTTAACTATAGTTCTCAGTATCTTTAAGTAGATTAATTCATTAAGATTACCTGTAAATTTTAAATGTAATATTTAATGCTGATTACCATATATTAAAAAATGATCATTGAATTTATCATCTCCTGTCCATGAATTTCTTAGATTTTTCTTGTTTGTAATTTTAATTTGGGTCCATTTACAAATTTAGTTCTCTTATAACTTTCCATAAAGTCCAGCAAATATAATAAAAGACTATTTTAAAAAAATCAGGGAAATCCCGCCCTAACCTGTTTGGCTCAGTGGATAGAATGACGGCCTGTGGACTGAAAGTTCCTGGTTTAGATTCCTATCAAGGGCATGTACCTTGGTTGTGGGCACATTCCCAATAGGAGGTGTGCAGAAGGCAGCTGATTAATCTTTCTTTCTCATTGGTGTTTCTAACTTTCTATCCCTATCTCTTTCTCTCTATTAAAAAAAATCAATAAAATGTATTTAAAAATATTTAAAAAAAAACAGGGAAGTCCTAATGTTAGCTATGGCTGGACAATATGCACTCCTGTTTGTGTCTTTCTGGCAGAAATTAGAATTTCCAAACATGATTTTTAATATCCAGCAGGTATAGTTACCTGTTCAGTTCATCATATAATTTTAATAGTCTTTCACAAACTCTATTCCTTTTTCACTTTTGAAATTTATACTATTTACTAGGTAATCTTTCCCTTTGTCTAATGGACCAGATGCACCACTAGTGACTCAGGTAATTAGAAAAGTACAGACGAAAACCGGTTTGGCTAGGTGGACAGAGCGTCTTTCTGTGGACTGAAATGTCCTGGGTTCGATTCCGATCAAGGGCATGTACCTTGGATGCAGGCACATTCTCAGTACGAAGTGTGAAGGAGGCAGCTGATTGGTGTTTCTCTCTCATCGATGTTTCTAACTCTCTATCTCTCTCCCTTCCTCTCTATAAAAAATCAATAAAAATGTATTTTTTAAAAAAAAGAAAAGTACATTAACTTTTTAGGCCTCCAGGGGCCACTTAATGTGCTGCAGACTATTAACATTGAGGAAAACACATAATTTATTTTAGATTAAAAGATCATACTCAAACTATTAGACATTGTAAATCTCATTTTTATTTTTATCCAGGTGATTTTGCACATATTTTCAAAACTATATAGTGCTACCAGGATGTTAATAAGAACAGTGATTCCCTACTTAATCCTTTCCCTGTTCTGCAGGGGGTACTTTGGATCAAACCCTTCCAATTTTTTAACATTTCTTTTGGTACATACTTTTCTATTATAAATAATATACTTATCTTGACTACTCTTGATTCAGTGAGCTTGACATAACACAATAAATTTTATTAGAGTAAATGAGTATCTATTCCCTTTGCACCTTTATTCTCTTTGAAACCTTTAAATATGTTATTTTAAAGCAATATTTATTAAACCAGTGCTCAATGTTTCATTACTATATCAATATAGATATGACTCAAAGTACACCAAGATTACATTTTTCCTACTTTGGCATAAATTTATTTAATTTGTGTACCTAAATTTCTCTGGAATTGGCTTTTTATTGTACTTAATTGTTAATTTTTTAATCTATTACTAATCTTCCCAAACACTCTCATATCTTTCAATTCAATATTTCCCAAGTTAAAGAGAATTTCTTTTCTTCTTCAAGACTTAGCTGGTGATTCTGAATCCTCCTGCTCTGGTATAGTTGATTGTTTTCAATGCCTCTCTGTTTATATTCTGGAATGAAGAAGTGGAAAACCGATTGGGTGTTCTGTGCACAGAGAGAGGCTGCCAGCTCCTGGGCATCACCATGAGCCAATTGTGCAAAAAAGCAGCTGTTTCATTGTGAACTTTCAAAGCTTATATTGCCTTGATTTTTTTTTTTTTGAGCACTTCGTCTAGAGAGAGAATGATTCTTAATTCCATTATCTAAAAGATATTTCTTTTTCTGCATAAAAATATTACCACAAATTTAGTGGCTTAAAACATATTATTATCTCAGTTTCTGTGGATCAGAATTCTGGCATAGCTAAGCTGGTTTCTCTGCTTATACCCTCCCAAGGCTACAGTCAAGATATCAGTGACTGAGCTCTCATATGGACCTTTAGGTCCTCTCCCATTTTCATTCAGACTGCCAGCAGATTTCAGTTACTCACAGTTGTAGGACAGAGCCCTTCAGCTCCCAAAGGCTCTCCTTTTCCATAGGCTGTTGATAACATGGCTGGGTACTTCCAGGCCAGGAGGAGAGCATCTCGGTACTCAGGTGAGGATTAAGCCTTCTTTAAAGAACTAGTAATATAAATAGAACAAGTTTATCTTGGATAATGTCCCTTGGATTAAGGCAAAATCAATTTACATCTGCAAAATCTTTTCACTTTTGCAAGCAGTCACAGGAGTAATAGCTCACCATATTCACAGGTCTGCTCACATTCTAGGGAAGAAGTTTACAAATGGTTGAGGGTCACGGGGGGTCATCTTAAATATTCCGCCTACCAGACTTCTAAGTGCTCTGTTGGTTTTCAGTGGTGGGGGAAGGTGTAATTCTGACTAAGTTTTCCATATGAATCTCACTTTTTTTTTTCTTCATATTGGAGCCTCATCCTGTTATCAGCTGTGTCTGATGTCACCCACCTCATCACACTCCTGCAAGGGTGAAAGTGGGGTCATGATACTCTAAAAGCTTTCTTGTTTTAGAATTGTGCCTGCTGCTTATGGTGCCTAGCTTTTCAGTACTTGAATGGAGATAAATTTCTGCAGAATGAAATGGCTTGCCTTTTACATGTACCTCCATCTGGAGCTGATTATGTTCACACAGTTGCTGTTCTGACAAGGCAGTTGACATCTTTACAGGCTGGTGCCCATCTTTAAGTATTGTTGTAAAATATAGAATACTGCTATTATCTTTTTACTTTTGTTGCATTTTTATCAGAGTCATTTTCCTTTTTTGCATATAATTTCTGATAGGAAAATAGGACGGAAAAGTCTTTAATTGACTCTAACACACTTAAAAACATATTCTCATTATAAATAACTAGACGGTCAATGCATGAAGATTTGTGCAGAATGGGCCTTCATTACTGTGACTGCTGGCACAGCCTGCTATAGCCCAGAGCCCCCTTTCTGCCTTCCCACGCTGCCCAGAGACCCAGAGCTGCTGGGGTGGTGCGAAATGCCTGCATCATCATCATAGCAATGATGTAAGCATCCCACCCCTTGCCATTGGACACCTTGTGTATGAAAATTAACCTGTCAAATTTGTTGAGTTAATTTGCATACTCACTCCTGATTGGTAGGTGGATATTGTGAAGGTATGACCAATTTGCATATTTCTTTTATTAGTGTATATAGCATGAAATGGGTGATTCTTTATAAATAAGAACTTTTAAAGGTATTTTTAATCTTCCATATAATGTTTTCTCTACTTAGATTACTTTTAAGCAAAGAAGTGAGAATTTGTAGATATAATTTTTTTGGATAGAATTTGTTAAACATATATTTTAAAGTTGAAGTTTTACATATAGAAA
Organism: Lasiurus borealis; assembly: GCA_004026805.1. Lineage (NCBI taxonomy): Eukaryota > Metazoa > Chordata > Mammalia > Chiroptera > Vespertilionidae > Lasiurus > Lasiurus borealis. The sequence continues at coordinate 18,284 of PVJN01009739.1, read as the reverse complement.
ATAATATAAGCCATAAATATGTAATTTAGTGATTTTCTTACAAAATAATAATAATTTTTGGAGAAACCAAGATGGCAACATAGGTAAACACCTAACTGCTGCCTTGCACAACAATTTCAAAACTACAACTAAAAGACAAAACGGACATCATCCAGAATCACAGGAAAGCTGGCTGAGTTGAAATTCTACAATTAGAAGGAAAGAGAAAGCACATTGAGACTCAGAGGAGCTTCAAAAGGCTGAGGTAGGGAGACAAAGCATGGAGAGGACTGGCGGCAGAGTGCACAGCTGGCTTTCTCAAGCAGAAAGGAGACAAAGGCTCATGACTCCACTGAACTCCATTTCGGGGTAAGACTCTGGGAACTCAGGCTTATTTGGGTAGAAACTAGACAGTCTGGCAGTGTTTGAAACTTAAGATAGCTTTCTCTCAGAGGTGCTTGCAGCTATTACCGAGGGACACTGAGATACAGGGACATATTAGGGCAGGGCTGATGGAAAGCCAACGCTGTTGCTCTGCCCTGAGACTCTGCCCCATCCCAGCTGAGCACAGCAGCTTTTGCAATTTTGCAAGTCTTTTCTCATCAATTCTCCAGCACAGAAGTTCTCCCAGCGTAGACATAGCTGATCCTCACAGTCAATTGGCCTGGAGGTCAATTCCTCCCAGTGATACCAGCATCAATTAAGACTTAACCACAGTTCAAAACCACAGTTATAGTTTTTCAAGAATTTCCTAGAAAGGTTGATAAATTTAGTGAGACCCTCAAGGATGTAAAAAAGGGCAAACTAGAAATTAAACATATACTGACTGAAATAAAAAATATTATACAGTAGTACCTCGAGATATGAGTTTAATTTGTTCTGTAACCTTGAGGCATGGGAAACTATGAGACGCTCGAGTCGCTGTAAACTGGTGGTCGTGTGCAGCCAGCCGATCTGCGTGATTACTCCTATCTCAACTGTTGCTCGTATTTCAAAGCAAAAACAACTCTCTGGATGACTCGTATCTCAAAAATCTCGTATATTAGGGCACTCTTATCTCAAGGTACCACTGTACAGAGACCTAACAGCAGTCTAGAGGACCACAAGAATCAAGTCAAAGGTTTGAAATACAAAGAAGCAAAAAACACTAAACTGGAAAAGCAAAAAGCAAAAAGAATTAAAAAATGAAGAGAGTGTAAGGAGTCTTTGGGACAACTTCAAGCATACCAACATCAGAATTGTGGGTGTGCCAGAAGAAGAGAGAGAGCAAGATATTGAAAACCTATTTGAAGAAATAATGACTGAAACCTTCCTCTACTGGGTGAAAGAAATAGACTTACAAGTCCAGGAAGCGCATAGAACCCCAAACAAAAGGAACACAAAGAGGACCACACCAAGACACATCAAAATTAAAATACCAAGAGCAAAAGACAAAGAGAGAATATTAAAAGCAGCAAGAGGAAAACAGTTAATTACCTACAAGGGAGCCCCCATACAATTGGCAGCTGATTGCTCAACAGAAACTATGCAGGCCAGAAGGAAGTGACAAGAAATATTCAAAGTGATGAATAGCAAGAACCTACAACAAGATTATCCAGCAAAGCTGTCATTCAAAATTGAAGGGAAGATAAAGAACTTTACAGATAAGAAAAAGCTAAAGGAGTTCATCACCATCAAACCAGTATTATATGAAATGCTGAAAGATATTCTTTAAGAAGAGGAGGAAAAAGAAAATGGTAAAGATAAAAATTATGAACAACAAATACATATCTATCAAGTGAATAAAAATCTGATGAGCAGAATACACTGGTGAATATAATAGAAGCAGGGGCATAGAAAGGGAGTGGATTGACAATTCTCAGGGGGAAAAGGGTGAGGAGCGGTGTGGGAAGAGACTGGACAAAAATCGTACACCTATGGATGACTACAGGGTGGAAGAGACAAAGGCAAAGGATGGGCTGGAAACTGGATGGAGGGAGCTATGGGGGGATAAAAGAGGAACAATTGTAATATTAACAATAAAGATTTATTAAGTTAAAAAATAATAATCATTTTTTACAGTCATATAATGGTAATTCAACACAAGAAACAGGACATTACTAACACTGTGGCACCCCATCCCAGGTACTCTTTCACTCAACCCCTTTTCTAATCTACAAAAGTAAATGTTATCCTGACTGCTAATACTTGTAGGTGTTCTGTTTGTTTTAAATGAATTTATGTGGAATATTCTTTTGTGTCTGAAATATTTCAGTGAAAAATATACTCAGAAATGTATTTGTGTTGTTCGATATACTTGTGGTTAGTTCATTTAAGTTATTTTATAATATCCCAGTCATAACAATGGCAAAAGTTATTTACCCATTCATATTGATGGATATTTGAGGTATTTCCACTTTGGATTGTTATAAATACTGCTGACAAGGGCATTCTTTTAATGCACATACAATTTATTTCTGATGAGTGTATATCTTGCAATTGAATTTTCCAGTTTTTGATGACTATATATTCTTTAATTTATTTGGGTTGTCTTTTCTTAATCCAGTTTTACTGTTTTATAAGGAAAGTTCTTAAGGTTTTTGTAATTTTTCTATTATAAATATAATTCACTTAAAATTTAACTTTCTAACTATTTTCTTCTAGTATATAGATTTACAATTGACTTTGAAAGTTGATCTTGTATCCAACTAAGTTACTTATTTTTTATTATTCCCAGTGTTTTTTGTGCAATTAAAAAAAAAATTCTAGCCGAGACCGGTTTGGCTCGGTGGATAGAGCGTCAGCCTGCGGACTGAAGGGTCCCGGGTTAGATTCTGGTTGGGGGCATGTGCCTTGCTTGCGGGCACATCTCCACGGTGGGGCGTGCAGGAGGCGGCTGATCGATGTCTCTCTCTCATCGATGTTTCTGACTATCTCTCTCCCTTAGTCTCTGTAAAAAATCAAGGGAATATATTTAAAAAAAAATTCTACATATGCAATCATGCAATTTGTTTAGAATAGTCCTTTATTTGTAACTCTCCAGTACTTACAGTTTCTATCACCTCAATTATATGAATGCTCAGGCTAAGACCCATAGTGTTATGCCAAATACTATGCATGATAGTGCATATCTGAATTCCTTTTTATACTTTCAAAGGCAAGATTTTAACATTTCATTAAGTATAATTTTGTTGTAGGTATTTTTTATTTTATTTTAAATATATTTTATTGATTTTCCACAGAGGGGAGGGGAGAAGGATAGAGAGCTAGAAACATCGATAAGAGAGAAACATCGATCAGCTGCCTCCTGCACGCCTCCTACTGGGGATGTGCCTGCAAGCAAGGTACATGCCCTTAACCGGAATCGAACTTGCGACCTTTCATTCCACAGGCCCACACTCTATCCACTGAGCCAACCCGGTTTTGGCTTGTTGTAGGTATTTTTTAAACATTAAGTGATTTCTATAATTGACTATAATGTTTTTCATGTTAATTCATTGAGTTTTATTAATTTTTGTCAACTTATTGAGAGCATCATACAATTTTTATCTTTATTTTTAAAAGCTTCCATATTTGTGCTAATGAATTTTCTCTAATCAAATGACTTTGAGTAGAACTTTGTAATAACAGTGCTGAATTATAATCTCTCCTCCTTTAATGCACACACACATTGCTTCTTTAAGATTCCAGCATACCATTAGTCATTTCAAGTAACTAGGGTATGAAAAACAGTAGGATCTTATAAAGTTCTCATGTTTTTATTTTGAATATGTATAACTATTGAAAATTCCATTTCTGTCAATCTCTGTCTTTTTAGAGATTATTCAATAAATCTTTAATGTGATTCCAAGAAAACTCAAAGTCTTGATTGTTTATAGAAGTCTTACCTGGAATTAAGCTTTTCTTGTGATTACCAAAGACTCTGAGAAAAAACAGAAGCTACTAGTATATACTCAATATTCACCTCCATGTCTGTGAGTCCCTAAATCTATCAATCCATAGCTACTCCTGGAGTATCTTATCTTCCAACTAGTAAATCTTACTAATATATTTATATGAATTTGTAGTCACAGTCAAATTAGTTGCACCTGCTACTGCAGAGGAAGAAAATGAATTATTATTATTACTCCAAAAAAAGCTTTTTCCTTTTGATTCTTGTATGGGTTAATCTATTATAACTCATTGTTTTAGACCTTACTGTGTTTTCATAGTCTATGATATAGTATGCCCATTATTCTCATGACCCTAGAAGACTTTAGTACTTTGTTCCAACTTGGAATTTACTTATTCTATTTCATCATCTTTCAAGGAAAACCTACTCATGTCGCCATAATTTTTGATATTATTTCCAAAAAGGTAATGTTGTGCTACTGTTATACTTTACAATAATCTATGTACCTCCTCTTTTATAATGAATTTTATATAATTAATTTGATATAATATTTTATTAAAAATTAAGATATTTATTAATTTTTTTAGTTTTAAGTAAAGAAACCTTTATGCTAGGTTTGCAATATGATTTTACATGGTGTAGTAATTCATAAGAATTTATAGTTACAGCTTTGAGAATGTTATTAACAGGATTCTAGAGCTAAGACTAGACATCATCAAATAGTTTAAAGAATGATTAATGATGTTTGCCTTAGTATAGAACAGAAATGTGCTTTAAATTTTCTTTTTGGAAAAAAATTACTTTATATTATGACATTTCAAAGAAGTTCAAACACATTAAAAAACTCATGAGACAACTAAAAATGGTAGAATTTGAAATGATCAGAGCTTTTATAGATGGCTTATTTTTAAAAGGCCAGAATGAAAATGTTTTTTATCTTTTAAGAGATCATTGAGTTTTGAGTTTAATTATAACATGTCATCAAAGAATCTTTTTAATGGAATTTGAGATAAAATAATCAAGGCAGTTTTAATGGATTAACCTCAATATTTATATTTTAATGGATTAACCTCAATATTTGTTCCCTTGACCACTTCCTCAGTTCTGCTATGTTGCACTTAAATATAGTGAGTCATCATATTAAATCATCTATAGACTTTTTTCTGAGATGGAATATATTTGAGAAAGAAAGCAAAAATTAGGAATGCACATGATCTAATTGCTGCTTTGGGTGTTGTTATATTAACTTTTTATTTCTTTAATTTATTTTGTATGCGGAAATCAGATAATTTTGAATTATTCACCACATTTCCTTCCAATGTGAATCTCTTTTTATTGTGATTAGACTTTTACATTAAGTGTTAATGTTTTTTACCAAGAAGCAGGTTAATTGTGCCATCTATTTTCAATTAGCCTTAATAGAATGCATGTATAGCTGTGGAGTCTATTGTGCATGTCCTTATAGAAGTGAGGAAATGGAGTAAAAGCTATTATTTTGATGTCCTGATAAATTATACGCCATATTATATTAGATTAACAAAATGAATTACTAACATTCCATGTGCACATGAGCTGTGACAGCATTTTTGACTCTTAATAAATTTGAATAGTTGCTGATATCCAATCCTTTTTATATTAAATGCAAATTGAATCTAGATTATTTCATTACCTTTAGTCACTCATTTCTAAAAGCTGAGATATATATATATATATATATATATATATATATATATATACACACTCATTATTGACTTTTGAACACTAACCAGGCATATTCTAAAATATTTAAATTCCTTGATATGTTATGAAAATGTGTATGCCAAACCTTAAGGAAGCTATAGAATGAAATGTATAGTTCTTAGCTTACTGTGAAATGCAATGTAAGTTTTTATTTTTTGAATTGTGAAATACTCATATAGTTAATCCTTCCATATATATATATATATATATGTGTGTGTGTGTGTGTGTGTGTGTGTGTGTGTGTGTGTATTAATTTTACTACATATATTCATAAAAGCTTCCTGAATAACAATGAATTGGAATGAGAAAAGTTAATAACTGGTTTGAATCGCTTACAATAATTATGCCTATAAAAGGCCAGGTTTTTCCTTTGCCATATTTTGTAGATGTTTTCATTCAGGAACACCCATAAGTCTAGAGTATGTCAAATTATAGTATGGGAAAGGTTATTGTAGTTAAATTATATTTCTTAAATACTGTTATTGTTTTGTTTTCTATATATTTTCCAGGGTTTCATTTCATTATCCAGTTCTGAGATGATGATTTCAGCCCTAGTGTTTTCTTCTTTTTCATATCAAAACTAAGTTAAATAACCCCAGAAATATTAACATTTTAAAAAGTTTAAAAACTCTGTAGATTGAAGCTATTAAATTTTTCTATAAGTATAAAATAAAGTTGAGAAACATACTGTAAAATGACTATCCTTTGAATATTTCCAATCCTGAATAATGAATTAACTTTGAAGTTTTTAATAGCAAAGAGTTCTTTAAATTTATTTAATCTAGAATTTTCAAAATATATTCAATCATATAGTCCATTTTTAGAAAACATCTATTAACATTTTATTTAACTAATGCTCCTCTAAAAAAAGATAGGAAATAACTACATAGACACAAGAGAACCAAGAGTAATAAATCACATCAAATTGTGTGTTAACATTTGAACACAATAAAATCATTTTGGAGCTATTTTGGTCATCAATGGTAGTCAAAACTTAAGAGAATTATTAATGCATTCATTTATGCAAAGGAGAAAAATCACATCATAATTTTGACATTGTAAATGTCATTTGACAAAAACAAATAACTCTTCTGTGTAAAATTTCATGTTAATTATTGAATAAAAGAAAGCTTTCTTAACATGAAGAAGAACACTAGAATACTAAAGAAAACATCAATCTTAGTGATTAAATATGATGGAAATGCCTCCATGAGATTTGAAGCATTGCAAATGAAAAGATTTTTGAACCATAATGAACATTAGAATTGCTATTTGATTTTTTAGTATTAAAAATGGTTATGCCATGAATCAGAATATTTTAATTCAGAAAGTTTGTATCTATTTATAGTTTATATATTTTTCAAATTTAGGAGAAATATCTAATTTTTAAAAAATGTATTTATATATATATAGTTTTATTTTAAATGTGCTAGGAAAATATAAATTTTTATTGTTTAAAGTATTACATATGCTTTCTTTTTCCCACACTGACCCCTCTGGACCACCCCCAGTCTCTGGAATATGCTCCCATGGCCCCAGTGTCCATATCCATTGGTTATGCTAATATGCATGCATACATGGCCTTTGGTTGATCTATAATCAGTATTAATGGTAGCAATAATTATTATAATAACATTTATTGAGTGATTTCTGAATTTTTCTACATGTTTTAGATATAAGTTCTTTAAACTTCACAAAATCTGTATAAGGTAGGAGATATTATTATTTTTATTTAATAGTCAAGAAAATTAAGATGCAGAGAAGCTACTAAATTACTTACATACTCTATAGGAAACACTGGGTCTCACTTCATTAGCTGAGTATCACTCATGTCTTTGAAATGGAACAAAATCTTAGGTACCAGATTCATGGAAGCCATATTAAAAATAATTATATAATCAATATCAAGATACACATATAATCAGTATATATGTTTTAATTGATGGCTTATTGGAAAACAAACAAAACTAGAAGCTAAGAAATTAAAAAAAAAAACCTCTTAACCCCTTTATGAACTATCTTATTCCTTTCATTCTTTCTTTATCTGTAACATGAAGAAAATATGGTCATTTATTCTGAAAATTCTTCTACATGTTTTACATCTTGTATTTCTGCCTTCATATAACTGAACTCCCAGTTGGCTACTTTGTTACAATTTAAATTTTTGGAAGAGGGTAATTGGGAGATAAATGATGATAGAAGGACACTTAAGTTGGGGTGGTGCACACACAATCCAATATATAGATGACATGTAGAATTGTATATCTGAAACCTGAATAGTTTTATTCTCCATCACCCCAATAAACTCAACAAAAAAGGAAATTTAAAAAAGGAATATATATTTTTTGGATGGATATGTTAAGACAACCACAGAATTATTCAATTAAATTCTTCTTTATTTGGTAGGAGAATATCTAAATTTTATCTATGAACATCCAGAATGAAGACTGTATTTTCCAGCTTTTCTGTAAGCTAGATGTTCGTATGATGAATTTCTAACCAACATATAAAAGCAAAAGTGATGTATTGAGTATTTCACTTAAAAAGAATAAGTTGCGTTTTCCATTTTGTCCCACGTTCTGCTATGTGGAATATTGAATTCAAAACAGAAAGTGATCATTTTAGATTATTAAATGGAATCGTATTTAGAAAATAAAGCAAAAGATAATGGAGGCCAACATCTCCAATCATGAAACCACCATATCAGCTATACCTTCTTTTGGAATGCTACATGAAATAGGAATACATTTCTAGTTTCCTTAAGCCATTGATAACTTGCTCTTTTTTTATGACAGATAACATTGTATCAATCAACATAGTTTTATCTATTATAAAGGAAGCATAGATAGTAGGTACCTGACATATATTTTTCTTTTTACTTATAAATCTCAGAAACAAATATACTGAGTGTTAAATTGAATAATTCATTTCAAAATGCTGCAAAAAATTAACCAAATATGAAAAATAGCAAAATCATGAAGTGATATATTTACACACAGTATTTTAAAATTTGCAAATTTACTTTTCTATGTCAATTATTTACTTTAATTATTAATTTAATTATTTTTTATTTCTGTTTCATTAGTTGACATTCTTTTTGACTTTTGGTCAGTATGGACTCCTAAATTCCTACATTTATTTAATGATGTATACTTTTTCAATTTTACTATTTCTTTTGATGCTCAAATTTTCCAAGTTTGGTCAGAGATTTTCCATATACTTATAGTACAGAAATTTCTGTGTCAATGATGCATATCAGATTAAATATTTTTATAAGAACAAATGCCATAAAAATGAATCCAAATGACCAACAAAAGAATTTAAAAGAACATGTGCTTTAATTTGTTAAGCTCTAATCTTTTCTGTATTAGAAAAATACTTTGACATAAACGCTTTACAAATGTAAGCAGAAAATCTATACTCCATTTCTTCACATTGGTTTTGTGACATATGTTTGCTGATATTTGACAAGGGATAAGTTGAGATTGATTTCTTCGACTATTATTCTTTTCTGTCGTATTATTGGAAATTGAAGGGCTGCAATGAACTGAGTTCCTCACAATCCCATCATCACTCATGTGAGTAAACCTACAAAAGTTAAATAAATCTATGTGCTCTCTGGGTCTTAAAGCTTAATGGTCATTTTAGGAATAACACATCACTTTAAGTTGAAGAAATCATCAAAATTTTAAGTACTGGTTTGGCTCAGTGGATAAAGCGTCGGCTTGTGGACTGAAAGGTCCCAGGTTCGATTCCATCCGGGGGCATGTATCCTGGTTGCGGGCACATCTCCACTGAGGGGTGTGCAGGAGGCGGCTTATCTATGTTTCTCATCGATGTTTCTGACTTTCTATCTCTCTCCCTTCCTCTCTGTAAAAAAAAAAAAATCAATAAAATATATTTAAAAAATGTTTAAGTACAAAGAAGAGACTTTGTACTGCATATCTTATAAAATTATTTCAAACTAAAAATAGATTTATTTGGGGGGTAAGATATCATGAACCTACTTCTCAGCTCTTCTTAGCAAAAATGCATCCAAAACTGAACACTTAAGTCTAGCCTTCATCATTGTGGAAGATGATGGAAAATTTAAAGGAGCTCAAAGAAAGTTCAGATGTTATTAAATGATAAAAATATCCAATTTAAATCAAGTAGTGTATCTAACTAATGTAAGTAAAATGTAACCTCAAACAGAAAATAATGAATTTCTGTTACTTCAAAAGGTCATTTAATTCAATTAATTTTTGTTAAAAATCTCATTTGGTGCAACTTTTTTATGGAGAGAAACTTAGTACTATTTCTCAATCAAATTAAGTATGTAAGCCCACACATATATGGACAATTAATGTATGAGAAAGGAGCCAAGAATATACAATATGAAAAGTATGGTCTCTTCTAGAAATGATGTTGGAAATAGCCACATGCAAAAGAATGAAAATAGACTACTACCTTTCACTCTACACAAAAACTAATTCAAAATGGATTGAAGATTTGAATGTGAGACCTGAAACCAAAAAATTCCTAGAATAAAACATAGAGGGTAAACTCCTTGATATGGATCTTAGGAATGTTTTTTTGTTTTTGTTTTTGTTTTGGATCTGACTCCAAAGGCAGGGGAAACAAAAGAAAAAATAAATACATGGGACTACCTCAAGCTGAAAATCTTCTGCACTGGAATAAAAAAAAACAATCATCAAAATGAAAAGGAAAACTATCAAATGGGAGATCTTTGTAAACCAAATATTTCATAAGGGGTGAATAATACCCTACATATATTAAGAACTCTTCCAACTTAACAACAAAAACAAGAAAACACAAAATAAAATCCAAACAACCCAATTAAAAATGGACAGAGAATCTGATTATATTTTTATAAAGAAGACATGCAGATGGCATGCAGGCACATGAAAAGATGTTCAGCATCACTGATTATTAGGGAAATGCAAATCAAAGACAAGTGAGATATTGCATCACATCACACCTGTTAAAATGGATCTTATAAAAAACAGGAAATAATTCTTGGAGAGGTTGTGTAGTAAAGATATCCCTTGCCCTGGCTGGTGTGGCTCAGTGGATAGAGTGTTGGCCTGCAGACTGAAGAGTCCTGGGTTCAATTCTGGTCAAAGCCAAATGCCCAAGTGTGGCCTTGATTCCAAGTGAGGGACATGCAGGAGTCAGCTGATCAATGATTCTCTCTTATCACTGATGTTTCTGTATCTCGCTTTCCCTCTCCCTTCTTCTCTGACATCAATAACAATTAAAAAGAAAATCTGATTTTACATTTATATAAATAGAATAATACTCAGCCATAAAAAAAATGAAATCTTGCCACTGACAATAACATGGAAGGACCTGAGCACATAACATTAAGTAAAAAAGTTAGAAGGAGAAAGACAAATATGTGATTTTACTCCTATGTGGAATCTTTAAAAATAAAACAAAACAATAAAAGACAAATGAACAAATAAAACAGAATCACAGATACAGAAAAGAGATTAATGGTTACCAGAGGGGGAGAAGGTTTGTGGGTAGGTGAAATGAGTGAAGTCAATCAATTGTATGGTAATAGTGATTAGTTTTAAGTGGTATCGCTTTTTAAAAAATATATATACATTTTATTGATTTTTTACAGAGATGAAGGGAGAGGGACAGTTAGAAACATCATTGGCGAGAGATATCAATCAGCTGCCTTTTGCACGCCCCCTACCGGAGATATGCTGCAACCAAGGTACATGCCCTTGACCAGAACCAAACCTGGGACCTTTTAGTCCAGAGACCGACGCTCTATCCACTGAGCTAAACTGATTTCGGCATGGCAATCACTTTTAAATGTACACATATGCCATATTATAATATTTTACACCTGAAACATACAATTAAAATTAAATAATATATTTTGTTCTTTAGTACAGAAATATACCATTTATATGTACATGCAAAATTATGCTGTTAATATGTTTTAAAGATGTTCATTGTAATATTTTTTGGCTAGCAAAAAACATTTTCAATTCTGTTTTTAAAAACAATTAAACTTGCTTTATTGTGGAACTCTATTTAGTGTGGTGGTCTGGAACTAAAACCTTAATTTCTCTGCAATCTGCCTTGAAACTACGTTTTCCTCTTTTTTTTTTAATAATTGTTTTCAGGTGTACAACATAGTGTTTAGGCATTTATTTACCTGTAAAGTGATCACCCTGATAAATCTAGTACCCATCTGACATCATACATAGTTAATACAATCTTATTGAGTATATTCCCTATGCTATGTTTTGCATCATCATGACAATTTTGTAGCTACAAAATTTTACTTTTTAATTCCTTTCCCTTTTTCACTCATCCCCTTCAACCTCCCTCCCCTTTGGAAACCATTAAAACGTTCTCTATATCTATGAGCTTGTTTTCTGTTTTGTTTGTTTCTTTATATTGTCTTAGATTCCACATATAAGTGAAATCATATGGCATTTGTCTTTCTCTCTCTAACAAATTCACTCACCACAATACCCTAAGTCCAGTCATGTTGCAGATAGTAATATAGCAATATGTCATTCTTTTTATGGCTGATTCATATTCCATTGTATATATTCACTAATTCTTCTTTAGCCATTCATCTATTGATGGACACCCAGATGCTTCTCTATCTTGGCTATTATAACTAACTAGAGGCCCAGTGCATGGAATTCATGCACTTGCGGGGGGCATCTCTCAGCCTGGCCTACACCCTCTCACAGTCTGGGAGCCCTGGGGGGATGTCTGATTGATGGCTCACTAAGCCGTCAGTCGGACAACTTTTAGCATCACCACGGAGGCAGGAGAGGCTCCTACCACTGCCGCTGTGCTCGCCAGCTGTGAGCCTGGCTTCTGGCTGAGTGACTCCCCCTGTGGGAGCTTCCCCCTGATGGTTAACATACATCATAGTGACTGCTCATTCCACCATATGGTCATTTACGTATTAGCCTTTTATTATGTAGGATGCTGTAATAAACATATGAATGCATATTTTTACCCAGCATTAAAATTCCTGGATCCTTCTTTGTCTCTTGTAACACTCTTTGTTTTAATTTAAAGAGCATATGTAAAGGTCTTGTTTTCTTAGTCATTCAGTCACCTTAGGTGTTTTGATTGAAACATTTAATCCATTGATATTTATATTCATTGTTGCTATATGTGTAGTTACTGCTATTTTATTATTTATTGTCTTTTTTAATTCTTCTTCTTTAAATGTCCCTTTATTATGTCTTGTAATACTGGTTTGGTAGTGATGAACTCCTTTGTCTTCTTCTTGTCTGGAAAGCTCTTTGTCTATTCTTTGATTCTAAATGATAGCTTTGTTGGTTGGAGTATTCTTGGGGGTAGGTCTTAACTTTCCATCACTTTGAATTTTTCATAGCAATCCCTACTGGCCTGCATAGTTTCTGTTGAGAAATTAGCCAAGTCTTAGGGGATCTCCCTTGTATACAGTATAACTAACTGCTTTTCTTTCCGTTCTCTATTTGTCTTTAAACTTTGGCATTTTAATATGATGTGTCTTGGTGTGGGTCTCTTTGGGTTAATCTCATTTGGAACTATTCTGCCTTTTTGGCTTGTATGTGCTTTTCTTTACCAGGCTAGGAAAGTTTTCTTTATTATTTCTTAAAATAGTATTTCAATTCCTTGTTCTCTCTTCTTCTTTTGATACTCAAATTATGTGAATCTTAATATGCTTGATGTGTCCCAGAGTGCCCTTAAACTACCCTTTATTTAGAAGATTCTTTTTTTTTTCTGTTATGATTGGGTGTTTTCTGCTACTGAACCTTCCAAATTGCTGATTGGATCCTCTTCTTCTTCTAATAATAATATATATATATATATATATATATATATATATATATATATATTGCACAATGGTGTTACTAATGTTTGAATGAGATCTGAAGTAAATAAAGAATAGTATATGAATTTCGAAAATTGAATTCAGTTGGTAATTTTAATGTTTTGGATCTTATGAAAAAAACATTGTTAAAAACAAGTATTGTGTAGTACATAGGGTTTCATTTATAAATGATGTTTCTTGTACTTGAAGATAATAACCAAAATAGTGAGTAATAGATAATATATAATATATGAATTAGGTACAAATCTACAGAAAAATTATATTTTCATTATTATTTACTAATGGTTGCTTCAAATGTTATTACAGCATTCAGACACAAGTGATACATGGAAATGTTAGATTAGTCTTAAGTATTACTTTGTTCTGGACTGAAATGTGTCAGCACTTCCTATTAAGGTCAAAACATTGGACTTGCTCAAGTTAAAGAAATGCTATTCATATTAGAATTGTGTCATAGATTGGCTAATTATTTCTTTTTGTTAGTCTATTGCCTAATTTCTTTCCCTTTTTCTCCTTCAACTTATTTTTTATTGTTTACAATATTACATATTTCTCCTTTTTCCCTAAATGACCCCCCCTCTCTACTGCCAACCCCCAAGACAAGGTCCCACCATCCCAGAGTGCATGCCCATTGATTATGCTAATATGTTGCATACAAGTTCTTTGGTTGATCTCTTAACCTCATCCCCTACCTTCTCTCAGAGGATAGAGGGTCTATTCAGTGTTTCTTAGTCTCTGGATCTATTTTTGTTCATCAGTTTATGTTGTTCATTATATCTCACATATGAGTGAGATCATGTGATATTTATCATTCTTTTGACAAGCTTATTTAGCTTAGCATAATGCTCTCCAGGTCCATCCATGCTGTTGCAAATGATAAAAATTCCTTCTTTATTATAGCAGCACAGTATTCAATTGTGTAGATGTACCACTGTTTTTTAATACACTCTTCTACTGATGGGCACTTAGTTGTTTCCAAATATTAGCTATTATAAATTGAGCTGCTATGAACATAGGGGTACATATATCCTTTCTGATTGGTTTGTCTGATTTCTTAGGATATATTCCTAGAAATGGGATTACTGAGTCAAATGGGAGTTGCATTTTTACTTTTTAGAGGAAACTCTGAACTTTTTTGCACAGTGGCTGCACCAGTCTGCATTCCCACCAGCAGTGCATGAGGGTTCTTTTTCCTCCACATCCTGGCAAGCACTTGTCATTTGTTGATTTGTTGATGATAGCCATTCTGACAGGTATGAGATGATACCTCATTGTTGTTTTGATATGCATCTCTCAGAATATTAGTGACTTAAAGCATGTTTTCATGTCTCTCAGCCTTCTCTTTGTCCTCTTTCAAAAAGTGTTTATTTAGGTTTTTTGCCCATTTTAATATTGGATTGTTTATCTTCCTTTTGTTAGGTTGTATGAGTTCCCTATAAATTTTGGAGATTAAACCTTTGTTTGAGATATCATTGGAAAGCCCATGCAGTGGGCTTTCTTGTTGTTTTGTTGATGATTTCTTTTGCTGTACAGGAGATTTTTATTTTGATGTAGTCCCATTTGTTTATTTTCTCCTTAGTTTCTATTGCCATAGGAGCTGTATCAGTAAAGATATTGCTAAAACATATGTGTGATATTTTGCTGTCTATGGAGTCGTCTTAAGATTTTTAGGGTTCCCAATCTTATATTTAAGTCCTTTGTACCATTTTGAGTTTATTTTGAATATGGTGTAATTGGTGATCTAGTTTCTTTTCTTATTTTTCTTTCTTTCTTTCTTTCTTTCTTTTTCTTTTTGCATGTATCTAACCATTTTTGCAAGCACCATTTATTTTTTTATTTTTTTAAATATATGTTTATTGAGTTTTTACAGAGAGGAAGGGAGTGGGATAGAGAGTTAGAAACATTGATGAGAGAGAGACATTGATCAGTTGCCTCCTGCACACTCCCTATTGAGAATGTGCCCACAACCAAGGTACATGCCCTTGATCGGAATCGAACCTGGGACCTTTCAGTCCACCGGCTGAGGCCAAGTACCATTTATTGAAGAGACTATCTTGACTCCACTGTATGCTCTTGCTTCCTTTGCCAAATATTAATTGAACATAATGGCTGGGGTTAATTTCTGGGTTCTATTTCATTGGTCTATATGTCTGTTCTTGTGCCAATATCAGGCAGTTTTGACAATAATGGCTTTGTAATATAGCTTGATATCTGTTATTGTGATCCCTCCAACTTTGTTCTTCTTTGTCCTGTAGTTTTCTGATGACAAGTCTTTTATCTCCTTAGTTAAGTTTATTCCTAGGTATCTAAAAATTTTTGATGCAATTATAAATGTGATTTGTTTGTTTGTTTGTTTCTCTTTCTGTGAATTCATTGTTGGTGTATAAAAAAGTAAAATATTTCTGGGTGTTAATTTTGTATTCTGCTGCATTGCCAAATTCATTTATTAAGCCTCATTTTCTTTGTATAATATCATGTCATCTATGAATAATGTTTAGGTACCTTTTATTTATTTTTCTTGTCTGATCACTATGGCTAGAACTTCTAGTACTTCTTAAGTTGAACAGGAGTGCTGAAAGTGGGCATCCCTGCCTATTCCTGTTCTTAGGGGAAATTATTTTAGTTTTTGCCCAAGGCTTTTATTATATTGAGGTATGATCTCTCTATTCCCACTTCGCTGAGAGTTTTTATAAACAAAGGGTGTTGGATTTTGTCAAATGTTTTTCCTGCATGATTATGTGATTTTTATCTCTCAAGTTGTTTATGTGATCTACCACATTTATTAATTTGCACATATTGTACTATCCTTACATCCCCAGAATAAATCCCATTTAGTCATGGTATATGATCTTTCTAAGGTATATCTAAGGATATTGGCATAAAGTTCTTTTTCTTGGTGGTATCTTTCATGATTTTGGAATTAGGATAATGCTGGCTTTAGAGAAAAGCTTGGAAGTGTACCTTCCTCTTGAATTTTTTGGAATAGAATGAGCAGGGCAGGTTTTAGTTATTCTTTGAAAGTTTGATAGAACTCCCCTATAAAGCCATTCAGATCAGGGCTTCAGTTTGCTGGAAGATTTTTTATTACTGCTTCAATATCATGGGTAGTTATTGGCCTATTTAAGTTCTTTTATTCTTCTTAATTAAATTTTGGAAACATATTTCTAAGAATATGTCCATTTGTCTAGGTTGTCAAGTTTTTTGGAGTAGAGTTATTTGTAGTATTTTTTTTTTTTGTATAATCCTTCGTATTTCTGTGGGTTTGTTGTTCCTTCACTGCTTTCAATTCTGATTTTGTTTATTTGGGTCCTCTCTGTTTCTTGGTGAGTGTGGCTAGAGGTTCATCAATCTTCTTTATCCTTTTAAAAAACCAACTCTTGGTTTTATTGATCGTGTGTGTGTGTGTGTGTGTGTGTGTGTTATTTTCGCTCTGATCTTTATTATTTCCTTCCTTCTGCTGACTCTGGGATTTTTTTGTTGTTGTTGTTCTCTTTCCATTTCTTTAAGTTGTAGAGTTAGATAATTTATTCCCATTTTTTCTTGTTTATTGAGCCACGAATTTCCCTCCCAGACCTGTTTTTACTGTGTTGATAGGTTTTGGATTATTATGTTTTCATTGTCCGTTGTTACCAGGATACTTTTTATGTCTTCTTTGATCTCTATGGAAACTCAACCATTAGCTTCCAAATGTTTTATTTTTTTAATTGTTTTTATTGTAATTGGTTTATAGTTTTATGCATTGTGATCTGAGAAGATGCTTGATATGATTTCTATCTTCTTGAATTGGAAGAGACATTGCCTGTGTCCCAATATGTGGTCTATCTTTGAAAATATCCTTGTGCTCTTGAGAAAAATGTATATTCTGTAGTTTTGAGGTGAAATGTTCTGAAGATGTCAATTAATTCCATCTGATCTAGTGAGTTATTTTCAATTGATATTTCTTTGCTGATTTTTGTTTAGAGTATTTATCCAGTGGTGTCAGTGGGATGTTAATATCCCCTTTTATGTTTGTATTGTGTCTATCTCTCCCTTGATGTTTCAGATTTTTTTTTCTATGCATTTGGGTACTCCTGCATTAGGAGCATATATGTTTAGTATAATTTTATCCTCTTGTTGAATTTCTTTCTTTAGTATTATGAAGTGGCCTAACTTATCTCTTGTTATGGCCTTCACTTTGAATGTCTATTTTGTCAGAGATAAGTATTGCTACCCCGATTTTTTGTTTTTGTTTGCTTATTTGTTTTATTTTTATTCATCTCTTCACTATCAGTCTGTGGGAGTCCTTTGTTCTGAAGTGGGTCTCTTGTAGACAACCAATATATGGATTATGTTTTCTTATCCATTCAGTTAGCCTATGTCTTTTGATTGGAACATTTAATCTATTTTCATTTAAGGTTATTATTGATAGGTAGTTGTTGGTCACCATTTTAACTCTTTGTGCTTCTGCTTCTTCTTCCCTTTTTAGTATCTTTAAAATGTAATGCTGACTCCAATTTGCTAGGATTTTGTTGAGGATTTTAGCATTTATGTTAATCAAAGATATTGGCCTAAAGTTCTTTTATAGCAGTTCCTTTAGTATTTCTTGCATCAGTAGATTGTTGGTAATAATCTTCCTTGGCCCTTTTTTTGTCTGTAATGTTCCCCAGGTAGAATTGAGGCCTGGCTTCTAGTCACAGCAGCTCTTCCCTTCAAGATGGCATGGCCTTTGTAGCAGAGCTATCTACCCCAGAGAGATAGCAGTGAAACCAGAAAATGCTGGCTAAGGGAGCTAGGTCCTGCAGAATATAACTGTCCCTCAATCACACACACATACACACACACACA